>DWLI01003072.1:0-12253 GCA_018249915.1 Cecropterus dorantes dorantes
GTAATATTATCTATACTATTATTTTATAATATTATAAAGTACTAGAGTTTGTTTGGTTGAACGGGATAATCTCAGAAACTGGTTCGAATTGAAAAATTATTTTTGTGTTCAATAGTAAAATTATCGAGGAAAGCTACAGGCTATAAACATGCTATGTTTGTTTTTTTGTGTAGTAGCGTGTGAAATCGGGAGGCACAGCTAGTTTTTAATATCAAGAGATCTGATATCCTTGCTCGACACAATTATACACGAAGAAGCTTGTGGAGCTTAGCTAACATCATCAGCGATGTAAATAATGCCCAGAACACTATTGCAGATTAGGTACAACCCAAAAGTGAAAAAGCAAAGTGTAGTTCACCAATATACATAATATAGTATATACACACAGACCAACAGTCTTATACGTGGTAACAAAACACCCTTATACGTGGTAGGTATACTATAATGTAAGTTTCCGGTACTCAAACGTCAAATTATTGCAGGCTAAAAGTCGACATTGCTTACGTACGTACACAAAGCCAGCGTCAATTAAAAATTAAAAACAAGGTCTTTATGTAAGTACCTCCGTAGTAATTCGTGTCGCGGGAGCCGTGTCGAGTACAGAAATATATAAATATAGTTCAGAAATTTGTAGGTAACCATTTAGTAAATTCGATACCTAAGGGACCTAAAACTCTGCGTGTCAAATTGGAATGGGTTGTATTGTTCTACGTGGATAATGTCAATTTCTTTGACGTTTTAATACTTAAAGAGTACCATCTTTAGTAGTTCTTCCTTTGTAGTTCGACTTCGAATGCATCACCGCCGGACCTTTTATTTCCGGATAATAGTATTGTTAAGAACTGTTGTGTTTTGGTTTTAAGAATGTGGTAAGGGAAACAGTGTTCTAAATTAGTCCTCAGGGATAGCAACGCCTCTGTGGCTCAATTTAGACTGGTGCTATCCGAGGTTGATTAAGGTTGCTCTGTCAACCCATTATTGTGCCACTGTTGGCACGGGTCTTCTCTCAGATTGAGAGAGTTTCAGGCCATAGTCCACCGCGCTGGCCAAGTGCGAATTGGTAGACTTCACACACCTTTAAGAACTTTTTAAAGAACTCTCGGATGTGTAGGTTTCCTCACGATGTTTTCCTTCACCATAAAGCAGTGATAATTAACTTCTAATACGCACATAATTTTAGAAAAGTGGTGCTTGCCTGGGATTCGAACCTCGGACTCCCGATCGAGAGACCGAGTTTCAACCATACGGCTATAACTCATCATTTAAAACTAAAAATTGAATAAATCGGGAACGAATGTAAGTTAGTTTCTAATCTATGGCAACAAACAGTATTCAAAATCGACAATTAGTATTCACTTACTCAGTCCTTACATGTAAATATTGTTTAAACACAATTTCTATTCGTGCCAACACAATTACATGAGTTCCTACTTCGTTGAAACGGGTTCCAAGTGTCCAGTCGACCTACGCCGTGTTTGCTCTCCCAGTTAGAGTTCCGCTACGACCAATTAACATTCGATGGGTAAACTAGAGGTAAACGTAGAACTCTACATTCGAATGCGACACTACCGCCATCTATTAGTTTACAGTGGGCTTACAGTGAATTAATGATTTTATGTCGCTGATATTTTGTCATTTAAATCCTTGCGTACTAGTAGTAAAAGCTGCAGGAGAAAATGTATAAATACCTCGTCTTTAATACAGAAATATTTGGCGATCGGTCAGCAATGTACGCTTCTCCAACGTTTTATTAAAGGTCCTATGACCACCGCGAAAAAAATAATATTATTTTTTTATTTCGGTGAGTCTAGTCCTGGGTTTAACGTGTACAACTTGTAGTTAAACTACTGTTTAGTTGTATATTGTAGTATATGGAAACGTATGTAGGTTCGTATTAGACTAACTAAATACTAAATAAGCAACTTGCATAACCAACATAAAATAAAAATAAAAACAAGTCGATCTCGTTTTGATTAATATTCAGCTCATTGTGTATTGACTTGATAAAAAAATAAATCCGCGACTATTGATAACCGATTAATCAGCGAAATTATAAAAGAAAAAGGGTGTAAAAATCGATAACGGCTGTTTGCGCATTATCTTCGAATACACAGTTTGTATATCATGAACTCGTAGTACGGAAACCTTTGTCATATCTTCTCGTTGTCTATTCTACAAAACTTGAAGACCAAGCTCTTCAATCAGTGTGTCTTACCGGTCATGACTTACGGAGCCCAGACGTGGACACTAACGCTGGGACTGGTCCATAAGCTTAAACTCAATCAGCGACCAATGGAGAGAGCTACGCTCGGTGTGTTTCTCAGGGTTAAAATCCGCAACGAAGAAATTCGTATGAGGACCAAAGCCACCGACATAGAAAAAAAGACCAGCAATCTGAAGTGGTAATAGGCCGGTCACATCTGCCATCAACTGACAATCGTTGAATTGGAACGGTTATTAGAGTGGAGACCGCGTCTGGGTAAATGCAGCGTGGGACGCCTTCCTGCTCGGTGGCGCGACGATTTGCGCAGGGCGGCGGTAAGTAACTGGATGAGGAAAGCCGAAGATCGGGCTCAGTGGCGCGCCTTGGGGGAGGCCTATGTCCAGCCGTGTACTAAGACGGGCTGATGATAAACTCGTAATACACAACTCGACGAAACTTACGATCGGTGTAACAGATGTATACATATGCACTAGGTTGTACTGTAGCAATAATCTGTTTGAAACCTGGCCTTATTGAGGTTTGGGAGATGGTGCCTTGCATAGGTAGTAGTTCCCATTCATTAACAACATCGCTTTAAATCATTTAACTGCGGTGAATTAGTGCCTATTTCTGAATTTCAATAGCAGTGTACTGTTGCTGTGTTTTGCCTTAAAAGACCTTAAAAGGTACATTAAATATAGACAACCCCTACCTACATTAGACGTTAGTTGGGTATCTGCCTACTTTAGAGAAACCGTAACTTAAAATGGATGCCTGATTTGAAAATGTGTCCGATATAATTTCAGTTAAATTAGATTTTAAATGAGTGCTAAAATATTATAAGTTTCATCATACGGCACGCTTATCTGAGCCAATTAGCGTGCAACCCGACCTAATGAGCGTGCAGCTTAAGCCAATCAGCGTGTACCGTGCGCCCGCATACCGCGGTGTTTACTGAATTAATTGTATTTAAAAAATATTCAGGCCATTATAAAGATTTTTTTAACTACAGTTGTCATCTATATCAGTAATTAAAAGTAATTCAAATAATATAATACTAGTTCGCAATGTTAATCATGTAAAGCGCGGATTTCAAAATTTTCGTCGGTTGTAGTTTTGTAAATAGAAATTCACGTTTTTCAGCGAAAAATATGTCTTAATTCATGTAAATACTTACATGCATTAAGGCGTATTGGAAAACTACTGTACCAATTTTGATGAGACTTTCACTGTTTTCTCAATGGAAATAAAAGTGCGCTATGAAATGTAATGTTAAAAAAACCTGCATACATTTATATGTATGCAGGTTTTTTCACGCATATACATATGCTTATGCATAAGTACATTCATAACTCCGTATGCCTACCTCAATAACAAATTTAATAGCATGAAGCGAAAACTGTATCGAATTGAATCTAAATAGTCAAGTATTCGTTGCAGTAATAGTATTTCATACGAAATAGAACATATTTAAAATTATTTAAACCTATATAACTCTCTACCTACGTTTCTAAGCGCTAATACTCTGTCGTGTGTGAAAAAGTGCAGTTCCATTAATAGTAGGTTCATTTATTAGTATCTAATTAAAGAACTCCTTTTTGAAGTCAGTTAATATTGTCTCATCGTCAAAACTCGGCCTCTCAATCAGGGAATTAAAATTATGAATCCCAATAAGGAAACTCTTACCTTATACTCTTACCTTACAGTTATGTATGTAACAAATGAATTATCACTTGCTATCGGCAAAGAAAAATATCGTGAGGAAAGCAAAAGCTTTTATGTGTCAGAGACTGCATTTTAAAAGCGGCCAGTTTACCGCCTTTCTGGCAAGATGGGGCTTGCAAGGAACCAATTATGCGGGAATTCATTTTCGTTTTTAAGTTTTTGCGGTTGTTTAATAACTCTGATACAAATGTTTTTTTGGGAAATGAGTTTCTATTGTTATCAGAGGTAGACGCTTCTATTTTTAAGGTAATTTTGATTCCAAAACAAAATATTTCGTTCGTTCAATTCAAAACTTCTTATATTTAAACAAATTCATGACTAGCTTAATATTATAGTGTAATATACCTAATGTAATGTAATGCAATCGCAAGAAAACACGTGGGCTATTCCATTTCTTGTATATTAGTGAAACTTCTAAGTCAGATCCGTGCTTAACAGTGGGACGTCCTCATTAATCATAAACTTTACCTTTTGCTTAAGGTTTTGTGTACGGAATATACTATTTTCAGGACTTACAGACCTCAAAGTGGATGGTCCAGAAAAGTAAATATGAATAAAGCCGATTATATGGCGAAAAGACGAGCATAACTGTTACTGAACAGTTATGTCGAAGAAAGCTTGATTAAAAAGTGTAAATACAGTTACACCAACAAACCTTTTCCTTTGTCCGTGTTTTAATTGCTTGTATAATTGTAATTAGGTGGAAGATGCATCTTATTCCAGACCAATTAGGTATGGAAAATAGAAGAAAGGCGACTGTGTTTACCACGGCTGTGCGTTTAAAACAGGTAACATGCAAGTGGTAAGTCTAAAGAACATAGCGCAAACAAATTAATAAAAAAAATGTCAGTTTGTATTGGTTATTGTAATGTAATCGACTTGAATTTCAAATCAATAGTATAATCGACAAAAGGATAACATTCTATAGTAACAAGTAAATATGGCCTACAAACTGTTCAGCGGTAGGTTGTATCGATTGGATATCGCTTTTGTTCAGCGACCTCACGCACAGCATGACGTGTTTACCCACACTTCGCGTTTCCGCATTGTCTGTTTATCGTGAAGAAAATCTGAGGCATGAACATGGAATGACAATTTGTCGTACAATCGACTCGCCGAGACAAGCATGACCACGAATTCTCATTGAATTTCAACCGGCGCCGATCTCCTGCTCATCTGCATCTCGCATTTGAATTTGTAATCAGACAGATCCCTTATTCATCATTCATTGCCTCGGCCCGTTCGTGTACGTACGTTTGCTAATCAATTAAAGTTTTGTAAAAAAATATGAAATCGTCTCGTCTCGGCTCGCCAGTAACCGCTCATTATTTCTTCTCACACGTTTTTTATTGCGGCAACATTATACGTGGGTGTGGTTGTAGTTTCCTTTCACCGACGTAAGGGCACACACGCAATCCGAATACTTGTCGCGTTATTGTGGACCTTGCGCGTTCGGTTTAAGGTTTCGTTTAGCGCGATGCGGACCGCGTTGATGAGGAGATGACTGATAAAATATTAAGTTCTCGGTCCCTTTCCGTCCTGCGGCCGGTCTCCTCGCTCTCGCCCGTCGCGGTGATGTTTTTACGCGCGCCGGGGGGCAAAATGTTCGTTGTTTTGGCGGCAAAACGCTTCGGGGATCACGTAACTCAATAACGCGAATGCTTCGAAGGGATCGCCGCGGCATGTTTTATTTACGGCGTTTCAATCGAGTTTATGTCGGTTTTCCGAGGCGTTTGGTGACTCAGCGGTACGTAGCGCGCGTGCCATGTTGGCTGGATTGCGTATTGCTGATATTGCCCTAAGCCGCGTTTATGAGGAAAGTTATTCGTCACGCAATGCTATTCTGTTTTCCGCGTTATTGCATGCTTCCATGATTTTACGCGATTTCCACGAGGCTGTCTTTTATCAGATCTCGTACCTTTGATGTGTTGTACCTACATATGAATGAATGAATTTTTGATATTGCTGTGGCCCTTATTCTAAAATTTAGGTGAGAAACATGTAATTAACGAGGCTTATGTGATAATAAATAATTATTTACCATCAATATAAGCATTCATCTACTTTTTAGATATTGAAATACCCTTATGATTACGAGATAATTTGAAGAATGTATTCCATTCACTTGAATATATTACTTTTACCAAAACTATACCAGTTATAATTAATGCAATAAATACATATGAAGTATACCTACACCTTAACGTATGTGAAGTAATTAACATGCACTAGCCGAGCGTTAGTATAATTATTCCAGAAAAATGCGACCAGGCATACATGAATATGCATGGAGTTTAAATAAGGCGTCACACACTAGTCTTGTCCTTATTAAAACGAGTGCCGGATTACGCTAGACAAGCAAAGCCTCGCTAACTAAAACGAATGGCCGCTTTGATCCGGCTTCATACTTTATTAAAATCCAGCGTTCATGCATTACCCCAATTTAGACGCGCAATTAGTGTACGCGTTCCCTTAGGGGGTTGTGGGGTTAGGGGGTTGCCACCCCTTGCGAAGGGGCGCGGGGTTGGGACGGATGGCCTTTGTTCTGCCATTTCCAGTGGACGAGGAAATGAAATTGGAAAATGATTTCGGCTTTTAGCTGATTGCGCTGAGTGGAGCGTAGTGCCTTTAGTGGGGAGTATTGTTTCTGTAACGATGTTAATGAAGAATTCTCGTCACGGGCGTGATGAACGTGAAGATGGACTGTGCATTGTCCTATCTTATGATGTTAGGCTAACATTACTCATGAACGCTTTTGAAACAGCAAAAATATTACAAAATGTACTCAATAACAAATTTAATAACATGAAGCGAATACTGTATCTAAATAGTCAAGTATCCGTTGAACTGAATCTAAATAGTCAAGTATTCGTTGCAGTAATAGTTGTTCATACGAAATAAAACATGTTTAAAATTATTCATTTATGTTTCCATATCCATTGATTACTATTGATTAATTTCATGTTATACATATAAATGTGCCTATAGGCATTACGGCCCCAAATGGTATCTCGGCGTTACCTTTAGCCGTCAAAGTTGGTTCAGCTATTGTAAGATTAACTGAAAAAAATATGGGAAATAGACAAAATGATTTTAAAATAACAGATACACCACTCTATTACATCTTCCTATACCTAGGTTCTTGACAATAAATATTTATAGTTTTGGCAAAGCATAAAGCAAAGATTTCTGAAATATTCTCATTAAGTGATCACCTTCACTATTCTTAAAAAATGAATGTTACAATTTATAAAATAGGCGATTTAAAATTCAAAAATCAAACTCTACAACCCAGTTTCAGTTGAATATTATCAATTCTGCGGCTAGCTCTCGAAAGCACTATTTTATCTCGGCATTTGGCGAGCAGCCAGCGGTGCGGTTACTACGGCATCCACTCTATCATAATATCGGTTATGGTAGAGTCTCGACGACTTTTATGTAACTTTATTTTAGGAATGTTATTATTTTCTCACAGACTTCCAAAGAGGTTCTGTTCTTGTAAGTATGCATGGAATGAAATTCATGAGTAAGTAATTAAAATTAACAGTAATATAATTTCCATGAAATTCTAGGGTTTCTTATATTGAATTACCGAACGAATATCTATCTAGTACCTATTGCATTCGTCGGTAACTGGTAGCTATAGGATAGGATTGAAGTATAAATAGGATAAAAGCCTAGCTAAAAATAAATGCGTTGGTATCGCAGATAAATACTAGTAGCATAAACTGGATAGAAAAGTGAATAGACGAATACCAAGTACCTATATAAGTATATACTTTATTGGGCACACTAAAGATATTGAACATATAAATGATTCACAGAGTACAAAAGCAAGCAACGGCAGTCTGCACTTCCCATGCAAGATTGGGTTGAAGGGGTAGAGTACAAATAAAACTACACAAAGAATATACAACCTAAATTGGTTAGACATACATATTTAAATGTATGATAATAATTGTATACGATGCAAATACGAGTACGTAAAAAAATTAAAGGAAAGATCTACCGGATACCTCATTAAGGCATCAGAATTTTCGCTATTTATCATTCTGTAAGTAGGTACCAATAATACATATTATTGTCGAGTGACATTACATATGAAGCGATTATCTTAGGAGTGGCTCACATTTGTGATCTGGCAGAACCGCTTTTGTTGGTTAAATACAATGTCCATGCACGGTGGTGACCACTTACCATCAGTTGCATAGCATGTTCATTTGTTACTTCAGTTATATAAAAAAAATAGTGGGTAGTCGGCCGGCAGTCAGTTGGCACTTAACTTTTTTCTGTAGATTCATTGGCACTCAATTGGCAATGTAGTATTGATCTGAATTGTGATCTAAACTTCTCTCGTTTGCGAATAGAGAGCTATGTGCAGTAACTGGACTCATACAACTTCAACTTCGTGATTGCATGATGTAAATCGAGACATTTTAAATACATTTTTATTTCCATCCACTAGTCTTTTGAGGTCCGCCGCTGGATATTGGCCACTCCCAATTAGTCATAGTTCCTGGCAATCGCATTAGTGACTGGTAATGTAACACAGGAAGACGCTACTGCTGAAGCAGCAGCATTTTACATCAATACTCCAAAAAAATCTTCTGAAAGAAGAAGAAAAAGAAGATAGCTCAGTCTTACAACATTCACGTGAAGACGGAGTGGTGTTTTTCAAGAGCAACAACAAATATTATTTACCTTTATGTTTGTTATGTTTTGAATGTTACATATAAAAAAATAAAACAACTGCTGGAATCTGAGTGACGCCAATAATGTCAAAAGCATCTGCTTATATTAAAATAGCAGAGCGAGTCGAGGTATTAAAATTGGCCGTATTAAAACAAATAACAGACTTGTCAACTTGTACATACCCGGCAATAATTAGTGGTGGCAAAAACCCGGCCTCACTAAAACTGGCAACACCATTCGGCTAATTGACAGGCGTCCAGGGCATACTAATGGCGGGTTAAAATAGCTTTACGGCCATAAACGTTTCTCAACGCTTGTCATGGAGTGGTGTGCTTTTACCATTAAAATATAATACGCGTTGCTTAAAAATAAGTATAACATCTGTAATAGCTGATGGGTAAGCCAATAAACTGATGGAATGAAATAAATTTAATAAAGGCCTTCCTTCCTTCCTACATGTTTTAAAATCATTCGAAATAAATAAAAGTAAAAAATACAAATAGATCTAATTTGTTTACCAATACACAATATTATAAAATATAGTGTACAAAAATTTCGTTGTTTTTTTCATAAAATAATTGTATTGGTTGATGATTTAGCTCCATGGAAATTGGACACATCGGTCAAGATTACATCCCGTACATATTTGGGCACTGGTCGCAGTTACTTTTAGGTATGCGATGCAGCAATTGAAAACGTAAAAAGAGATGCACATGATAAAGCATAAATACAACTGTCAAAACACGATCTCCTAAAAGTAGGATTTCTACGGGTGCGACCTATTATTTTAAAGAATTGGATATTTTACAGAATTGGAACTTAATATGCTAAAATAATGCAAATAGTACTACCATTGATTACCAACCAATTTTTCTGTTAATTTTTATGATCCGAAACGTTTTATTTATGCGTAAGACATGAATAAAGCGTTGTTAAATATTTTAAGTATTACTGTTTATAATTAAATACTCATGTAAGGTTGATTTTATTATTATGTTTTATTGAGTTATTTTAACGTAAAAAAAAAGTTATTATTATTAACTGTTTAAAACTTTTCATTCAAAGAATAGTTGGCCGTATATTTCGTTTGCCATGTTGGTGATTAAAAAAAAGTAATTTGGGCGGGAAATATCTCTAGCTTTGAGAGTTTGGAGTTAAAGAATGGCCGCGACTTATTAAAGTTAGGTTTAAAGGCATTAAAGCCAAAACCGTAAAACATTTTAAGTAAGAAAGAGTTTGGAGTTTGGTGTAACTTATTATAGAATAATGTAGTGTATAAAATGCAGAAAATAATTGTGGAATAAAGGTGGATGAAGAGTATGTGGTGTATAGAGGACTTGCCATTGATTAAAATAACTGTATGGATTTAATATGTTTCATTGGAGATAGGTATATCTTATATTTGCGTTGTGAGTATTACTAATTTTGAGTTGTATAATTTAGTCCGAACAATTAAAAAGTAGCCTCGTCTATAAGGTAGTTGCTAGTTCTAGGCTTTCGTAATAAGCCGCATATTAAAAAACTGCAATTGTAAGCCTTGGTTTCATTAGTGGCAACTCCATTCAACTAATTGGCGTCTGGCATAGCGAATTGATGGATTAGAATGGCTTCACGGGCCATAAACATTATTCAAGGTGTCGGACGTAAATTGGATAGCTTACTTTGCAATATAAACAACAGTATTTATAATTAAAACTTCTTTGTATTATTTTAAGGATATTTATTGACTTTGTTGTTTCTCTATAAAAGATAGGTATTCTCTTCATAGGCTTGATGTTTCATCATAGAACCGTACGACTAAAATCTTTCCCACTATACAAGTAGTTTATGTGATTTGGCTTGCTATGTATCACAGCAAGAATCTAATAGTCCTGCTAAACCACTTGTGAAAAATGAAGAACACTACCCTGTGTAACGTCTCAAAGGAACCATTGAATTGGTTAATTCATTAATTGAAATGTAAATAGAAGTCTAGTCCCACAGTATAGTATATTAAAACTACACAGTTAAGCAAGAACAGGCGAAGTCGGGAGTTGGGTGCTTCAGTGCTTTCTAGGGTTCGTAATACCTTCTGTCCCGGTTATTCCGGCAATCCTTATATTTTGTCTGGAAAGCGTGTCAATATACACGGCTACTTTTCTGTACCGAGGTATGCAAGAGTAGTGTAGTACTCTCGTGGTTGGTATGCTCTAGGTCTTTGAAGTCATCATTCCTGTAGTTCCGGGTTCAGAATAGGTCTACGGTATCCCCTACCTGTCGGAAGAGGTGACTAAAAGGGGCTTACAAGGTTCTGGGCGTCAAGAGTTGGAGCTCAAAGCCTCGAGCCAAGCAAAACTGGGAAAGACAGCGGTATGTGTGGTCGCAAAGCGTCGTAAAGACCACACCTTTCGGTGGGCCCGGTCGCTCTCCCGGGCGGAGTCCGACGGGAGAACGCGCTCAGAGGACTCCGTTTGCGTTTCGTTTGAGATCCCGGAGTACTCTTTGAAATATCCCACGTCGCTCTTATGGCATCCGGGATCTTTTGATGGTTCGATATTATTCAAGGTCAAGGTAAAAAAGGTCTTTACAGTCATAGCAAGATGCATGCGTGGAAAAGGAACATAGAAGGTGTTGCAGTCTAGTAAAAAGACAGATATCTTCTTCACACAATGCACCTGAGTGACATATGTCAGAAACACGAGACGGAGATTCCACTTGGAGCCATTCTAGTTGAGATAAGTTTTGCAAAAAAGTCACAGGTATTGCTCACAATCAAAATTGAATCAGAACAAATCGTCCATTGTATTCCATTTCATTATTTTCATTCCATTAAAACATGGAACTTAGAAGAAAGTTATATTTTCTCTAACGAATCCCGCGTAACGAAGCAAGTGACACAGATATCGTGTTACGGAATGCAATCTCGCTGATGCCAGATGGATTACCTTCGAGATAAGCCGCACGTCCGGTTGACCTTTGCACCATTAATTCCTACGGTTAATTGACTTCACTCGGCTACTCATTGTAACCTATATAGATCAGACGAGATAGCTCTCGGGTCATTATGACTGATGACGTGGGGAGGCGATGTTCTGGGACAATTTGAAATGGATGCGTATTTACGAATTTGTGATCGCATGTGTAATTGGTTAATCTTTTGATAAAGCGAATTAGTGATTATGGACTGTTTGTCGATTTGAAAGCTTTTTATTGTTAGTAGTTTGGCTAGCTGATAAAAATTAAATTGATTTAAGATTTTGGGCGAAAACCTTGGATAAGATTTAAGTCGCTTCTGTAGATACAAAGAGACCGGGCACTTACTTCTGGTTTAAATTTAAATTGATATTTTTATATGTGTCTCTGGATTAATACGGTATTACTATTGTTAACTTCAACCTTTTGCAATATACGAGTAGGTAGTGTGCAGAGTCCCTTATCCGTTCCAGAGTGTTCCAGAAATTGAATAATCTACATATTATCTAAACATCATCCAAATTTGTTTTGGGAGTTCGAATATGTCAAAGTTATCGGAATAAATGAAAATCTAAGGATTCCAATACCGACCGAGTATGGCGGGTGAGGCAATACTTGGGTGCATCTCAACTTATAATTTCTTACAGGGTTCTTTTTGTGGAGTCCGGTTTTAAAATTATC
>DWLI01003073.1:0-12253 GCA_018249915.1 Cecropterus dorantes dorantes
ACTGCATGCTCGTTTGCTACTCCAACTTTATAAGAAAAAAGTGTGTGTGCAATTCATACAAGGCATAGATGAAACTTCTGGAAGTAGCCTACGAGAGATTATAATCTGATAAAAAATTGACTCCAATCCTATTTGGAGTGAATTGACTGAATAGATGTAACAGACAATGGCCTGATACCAAGATAAACTGGATGCTCGTTTACCTCTTCAGCTTTAAAGAAAAGCCATTTAGAAGGTTATAGGTACTTTTAGTAAGTACGATATTTTCCTTCATCAATAAAACCATTAATGAATTTCCAAGTACCGATGAACCACGCGTTAATTAAAATGACGCTATCGTCGCATCTGGCCACGTAACCTCGAGTAAAGTGGTGTACGCACAATCCGTAGGCCATAAGGATAAGTAATAAGAAAGGATAAACTTTTTTTTTTTTATAATATTGAAGTAGATCGTGAATTCACGTTATTGTTAAAGATTTATTCATTTTTATTTTTAAAGCAGCTTGTTTATGGTCCACGTGAGTGCACGCAATGATAAATGGCCAGTGTCACACGTGACCATTGATGTAAGCAACGTTACAACAACAACAGCAACAACAATCAAGATGGTCGCCGCATTTAAAAGTGAACCGGCAACTATACTTTCCACGGAAACACAAAAACCCTGATGCTGAAGATTTTAAACTCGAAAAAAGGTGGGATTTTAAACTCGAAAAAATGGTACCTGGATAGTACTCGAATACTATCTGGTGACAAACATATTGAAATATTCAGAACAAATCACGATATAATTATTATTGATCTTGCGTCCATTCTTACTGAAATTGTCGAATTACTAAAGATCTAGCATAGATTCCAAATGTTTACAAGAACTGGTATAAATTACATAAAGTATGCTTCTAAAAACTTTACCGTACAAAGTACAGTGCACACACCTCTTAACCGTCTACCAACATCATTAATTGACCGTTTCATCGCTGCTATGTTTCATTAATATTCAAATCTAATTCCAGAGCTCACTATAGCAACGTACAGTGCGATCAGCGAGTGACCAGAATTAATCGGGCCTAATTACATTTATATTAATGTCACACACAGTTTACCGTTATAAGAAATTCTTGCTAAACATCCTATTCTTACACACACATATATAATAAATGCAATAATTAAGTCTGTCTATGCGTTGTATTTATAAAGTTGTGTCTACAATTTAATTATTTGGTAATAATTATAATAAAAATTTCTAAAGCAGCTCATCTGATGAAATATTGTCATGTCCCCTGGATACCGAAGTCTAAATGTAAAGAATGCAGGGAATACTACTTGATATAATATAATATATTATATTAAAATAACTTAAAAACGACTTATTTTATTGAGACGTTTATTTTTCTAGTTCTTACAATCATTGTTCTTTCTGTAGCATACAATTCGATGGCTCTTATTTATAAGGACAAAGAACGATTTCGTGAATGGTTTTTTTTTACATTTTTTTATACATTGGCTTGATAGGTATAATTGAAACATTGGCCATTTTAGCATGTTTTAAAAAAAAAATTGCTCTATTACTAACGTAAAATGAACAATGAGCAATAAAAAACAAATATATTCACAAATACTAAAATGATGTTGGTATAAATGAAATATAGTAAGCATACCGTATTACCAACTTAAAATTATAGCAGGTTTAAGCCTTGCTAAACTTTATGTCGTTTTTTTGCATTTTGGCCCTTATACATACCAGTAGACAATATAAAAAAATCCATAGACAACAGTAACTACTGAATAATAGATTTCTGTAACTTTGTTGCAGATTTTTTATATGTATTTTAAAAAATATTATTTTTAAAGTCCTATTTAAGATACGAGAAAAGCCGCGGGCGGTCTGCATGGACCATCTATACGTATGATAATACTCAAAATATCGCTTCATATAGAAATCGTTTTAAGATCATAAATTCTTTTTATTCGCTCATATTATATTATATGTTATGACCTTAATCGATTTAAGAATAGTTTATTAGGAAATATTAAAAAAACGGATAGATCTAGTTCCATAATAATTAATCCTTACAACTTTTTCCGATGTTAAATTGTACATTTGCATATATTATTTGTGTGAGATGCGCAGTTCTATTGGAAAAAGCAGATTTATTTTAACAAAAAAACATCATATATTGTCTAAATATTCTCATCTTAAAATATTACAGACGGCAAGTTAACGATTTAAATAAATATCCTATTATGAAGACAAATTCAAAAAAATATTTTTTGGAACTATCCTTATATATTTATCATATTTTGTGATTGGAAATTTAAATATTTTCATTTTATTGTTGCGAATATATTTAGTGGAATAAGTAGGCTATACTAGCCCCAGTTTTTCCACTAAATATATTCGCGGTACTAGCTAGTAGTAGCTCGATATATAATTTAATCTAGCTACTGATTAGTTTAAACAATACAAAACCAGTGAAAGTTAACATTAGTTTAAAATTAATTAATTGTTAGAAATACTAGACTTCATCCAGCTCATTTTCTACTTTTAGAAATTTGTACTTTGTACTTTCAAATTGAATCCTCGAGAGTAGTAATGTAGGAACATCGATTGTTACTTTAATGATATCAAAAACATCGATATATCAATATAGAGGCAGGTAGTAGAACCTATCGTGATCTGAGGCGACACTGTCACACCTACTAAAAGTTTTTTCTGCCTAACAACAGCGTAATCTGAAGGGTTTTATATGGTCTTGGAACCTCTCTAATACTTATGGCATTCCAAAACAGTCTACTTCTTGAAAGACCCTAATTTATCTCAACTGGAGTCATTACCAGGTGGACTGTATGCTCGTTTTCTACTCCAAGGTTATAAAAAAAATCACATTTCCGAGTATATCAATAAAGTTACGAATATTTTTAACTGTAAATACCGACTGTCATACAACCAGATACAATTAACAGCTTTTCAATAAACTAAAAATCGCAGTTAAAATCAACGTCACTACGCACTTGCACAAGCTGCAATAAAGGGCTTAAAATTGTCCTATCGTATTACAAATCCCGGTAAAGGTGTCACTGGATTGTGTTACCGTTAAAATCTTTTGTCGTGTGTGGCAACCATAAAAGTTTCCGATTTGCATAAATACTAATTCGGAATCGTAAGTAACGTATTAATCAAACGACTTTAAACTCAGGTACACTTGATCCCTCGATTAAAATATAAGCAGTAATCGGAGATACGGAATCTTGTCGTTTCTAATTTACATTAATTTATAATTAAAAGTGTTTGGGTCTTTTGGAATTTCCTCGAGTTTGACTTGATTCATCGATTGATTAAGTGTGATTCATGTTCGAACGTGCCGCACAAGACCTTTACGGAGAAGAATTTACAAAAGGCTCTTGATTTTTAACACACTTTATTATTATGCGTACTGCGTTTGACTGACTGTACTTGATGATAAGAATCCTGACTGATTATGATTAGTCATCGCATCATAAGATTTAAGTAACAAGCGTGCAGTCTATCTGATGCTGAGTGGTATACTGCATGGATATCTTTAAACAACTTTATATAGAACAGGGTTTTTATCTTCAATAGTAATAAGTCTATCACAGATGTTTTGCTATTTCGAAGGATTGAAAGGGTCTCCTCATATAAAATGAGTCGGTAGTCGCATCCGTCAACAGAAATGCAAGAATTGCTGCAGGTTAGAAATAGGTATGGCATTGGTACCTTGATCAAATCGTACTCGTAGATTATACCAGTACCACGGATACAACCCGGGTCCATTCATACTCAGATTTTTCCATGATATTTCATTTAACGACAATTTTGCAGAATTCTTTATAATGCTGCTTTCTATTATCTTTCCCTCTCGTTCATGGTCTTCAGGACTGCAGAAAAGCGAAGACCCCAACAGTAGCCATGGGGTGCTGACATCTAGCTGGACACTCTACCACTATATGGGCGACACTGTGTCCTCATCGCATCTACCACAAAGACCCTGATTGATTTGATCGGACCACTCAGTGCCACCACAGCTGTAAGGAAAAGATACTTTCAGAAGTATCCATATACAGATAGCATCTTTTCGAGCCGAAAAGTCAGTGACACAACTTCCTAAAAGTCCCGTCCTCTAAAACTAAAAAAATATGCGCTTAGATAACTTTTTTTAATTCGTTTCTATTAAATTAGTAAATAACACGGTAATGATATAAATAATGGACATTTTATTATCACGAAAAAAATATGTCAAATAGAGACAGTGAACATGACATGTGGTCTCTATTATTTTCATCATATGGAAATTATTTAAATCTTAATTCCGTAAACGTTTACAAAAAATTAAACATTCCTAATAACACGAAAATACGCAACTAGCAGAATGTAATATTTTCAAACGTCGATTCAATAAAATCGAATTAAATTACACAATGCCATCGATAATCGATTCGGCAATCGACATTTTAGTACCACAAAACCAATCTGTCAAATAGAATTAAATAGTTGATGCTATAGTCTTTGTGGAGGAGTCAATGTGAAATATTTATCTATATTGCGTAGGTGAAGCAAGAATCTATGACAATAAAAATTCAAAACGAGACTCGAACGCTCATAAGACATTAGTATACCATTAATTAGCAGATTTTTTAAATCAATAAATACCTGATTCCTATAGATGGTGATTATTAACGTCGTCGATGAGCCCATTATTATAAATTAGCTAATTTAATTCCGTTTTGTTGTTTTCGAGACAACCGCTATTGTTTTAATATTTATAAAGGCTGTTCTTGTCTATAAGGGTCCGTTCACACAGACCGGCTTGAAGAGGAGAGCAGATTTTTATCACATTGAAAACAGAATTTTGAGTATTTTTTTTATAGTATGGATGTAGCAACGAACATTCAGACCACCTGATGGTAAGTGGCTACTGCCGCCTATGGACATCTGTAATCATCCCTAGGTAAGATCAAAGTCCCACCTAAGTTTAGCCACAGATGCGTTGCTACATCTGAGGACCAAGGTGGAATGCCTCGGACACGTATGTCTCCCTTACCACAAGCTTCAAACCAAAACAGAGCAGTGCAAAACACTGTTGTTATAAGGCAGAAATAGGTGTGGCGGTGGTGCTTTCGGAATCGAATCACAAAGAGTTCTACCAACTTCTAATAATTATATTAAGATTTGTGCACTTTTTTATCATTTAGAATGCATGAACTCGCTTCGTCTGAAATAATAAGAGCGGTCGATCGACTCTGATTACCAGCAAGCACACTTCAAATCATTTCTAGTCGGGCAATGTGAAATAGTTGGCGGGCAATTCCAAGCGTATACGACCCGGTCTGTGTGACAAGAAAAATGTGGTCCGATGCTCTCCGAGCCAGTCTATTGTGAAAGGACCCTCTAAATTTATGTATGGCAATGGCTACATATTTAACTATTTGTTATTTCTTTTATTTAAGGAGAAAGCTGCTTGATATCGTTTTAATGACGTCTATTTAAGTAAAGCTACGCGTTTGAAGACAAACGTATCAAGATAAAATGTACAAGGACTTTTTAATTATTTTTTTGTATACCACACATGGAACCAATTTGGTATTATGGTTTCGTTTAAAACAATTGAAGTTATTTTTATTTATAATGCAGTCCTCCTGATGATATGTGGTTACTGAGTCCATGAACATCTGTCTTCATAGAGAACACGAGTTCTATCTAATGTCGATCTTAGATGCGTTGCTACTCCCAAGGACTGAGATGGTCGTCTCGTATATAAGCCGACAACCACATCCTTCTACCAAAACGCAAGAAATTCCACGCTAGAAATAGGTGTGGTGGTGATACTTTTACGGATCGAACTAGGTACTTTCCGGATCGAACTTCAATGGTTCTACCACCTGAGGTAACAACGGACATGTTAATTGATAGTACTATAAGTGGTCTCTTCATAGACATTTGTATTTTGATACCTGAGGGTGGACACCAATGTAATCATTCTGTTTCTGTTTATGTTTATGTTTATGTTTACGTTTACGTTTACGTTTACGTTTTCGTTTTCGTTTACGTTTACGTTTACGTTTACGTTTACGTTTACGTTTACGTTTACGTGTACGTTTACGTTTACGTTTCTGTTTCTGTTTCTGTTTCTGTTTCTGTTTCTGTGTCTGTGTCTGTTTCTGTTTCTGTTTCTGTGTCTGTTTCTGTTTCTGTTTGTTTCTGTTTCTGTTTGTTTCTGTTTCTGTTTCAATAAAGATCACCGGAGTCTACGAGTTTTTAAACTTTACTTACTGTTACATCTAAAGATGACAATTACTGTACCTCTTGTCTGTACCTCTTAATCTTTAGATAAATTGGTATTCAGTTATTCAGGTATTTCAGGTATTCATGACAGTATGTAAACCGTAAGATAGACGGTAGAACTTTAGTTAATTTTAATAAAAATTTGAAGAGCTTTTGAAACTTTTAAAAAGTATCATTGTATCATTGTATATTAACCAGTTAAGAGATAAAAAAGAAAGCACTGTTTGCTATAAGAATTAAGTATGCTATTGGGACACGTATAATCAGCATCATATATTTCTTTCAAAAGTCTTGAAATCCGTATCCATCCTTATCTCTGGTGATCCGTGTCATCGTACATCTACCCACAATTCCAAGCCTTATTGGAAATCAGATAAAATAACAATTAAAGCAACGTTAATAGCCGGCACAATACCTCGCTTGCGCCTGCGCTGTGATAAATGACCCGGCTACGGAGCGAGTATTTGATTTATAACATTATTTGAATAGAAAGAAAGAAAAAAAGAATTGTTTATTCAAACGTAATCGATCCGAAGATCGCTCGGAATGCTCGCGTCTAATTATTACGAGACGGCCATTGTGTTCAGATTTTAGAACAGTGTTCGATTGTTTGAAATTCTTTCACGTCGATTCGATTGACTTAACGTTTATAGGTTTTGATCCCAAAATTGGTGTCGTAAAGAGTTCCTTGTTTAGAAGTTTTTAAATAGTGACTTAGCCTTCAAGATAAATCGTAGACGTCATTGAACGACATTTTTGACATTTTGACACCAGGATTACAAGATTTTATGAAATCGTCCCACACCATCAAAGTGCCAATGATGGATAGAATTACAAATTAAATTAAATTAAAGTAAATTTTTAAGTCTAACTTACAACTAAATTGTAAGTCTAGGTTTCAAGTAGAATTAAGAGTCTAAGCAACAATTAAAATTATATGTCTTTGTTAAAAGTATCATTGTAAGTCTAAGTACACATTAAAATTGTAAGTCTCGGTTACAATTAAAATGAGTCTCGAAATCATTCACTGACATACAAAAATTAAAACCTTCTTATTATTTTATTTTAATAAAAATACTATACAAATATCGAAGAAACTATAAAAATATTTAACAAGCCTGCATGCAAGCTTAACCTTTAATTCGGTAAAACAAATAAAATAATCAGTATTCGCAAACCTCGCACCTAAGTAAATTATAAAACGTATATTAATATCGATTTTTAATCAAACAACGAAATTCGAATGTTGATCCTGCATAAAGTTAAAAAGGGTAGATCCCCAATTTTACGACCACTATAAATGCCACATAAAAAAAGGATAAGGCGTTTTAATTTCTCTCGCTTTAAATGAGACGGTGTTAATTTTAGCTCGTATCCGTTGTAATATATTCCATACATGCTTATGCCAACAGCTCTGTTTGGGAATAAATTTTATATGTTTTATATAAAATTGCAGAATTGTGGTTTCACTGTTGTGGTATGGTGATTTAAACCTGTGCATGTGTTAAAAAAACACGCTTTCTACACTAGGATTGGACTCGCACTATAATTTTCTCCAATGTCGCCATGGACACACAAAGAGGAATACACAAACACCTAGAACACAAATCTAAATTCATCTTTCAGATGTCTGTCTGGCCGGGAATCGAACCCGGAACCCAAAGCGCGGCAGACCGGTATGGCGACCGCTCCGCCACGCGGCTCGCCAAATGATTGTTATAGGTTCCATTGAAATGAAATGAAATGAAAAGCCAATTCGACTGTGAAATAGTGATAACTATAATCAGTTTAATAATTAATTAAAACGAGTTTCACGTAGGACAATAAATACTCTTAACAAAAATTCTCTCATGAGGTCTAATTGGGAACGTCCCACAAAACAGAAATTTTATTGACCAATGCTCAATGATGCTGCCGTCCATGTTCATCGGTAAGCAATATCATATAGAACAGGGGCCCTATCTGAAGTTGATAACTAATGTGTTGCTACTCTCGAGGAATAAAATGATCGGCTTACATATAAGTAAACTGGCAACTACACTCTTCCACCGAAACGCAAGAACTGCTTCACGTTAGAAATAGGCGATGGTCGGACTAGACTTGTTTCTACCATCTCATAGAACTTAGAATGTCACATGTTTTAACATGTATTTGCGAACAGGACAGAACGGTTTGAGTACATACTGTCTGTCACATGGCAAATAAATGTAGCGAATGTCTTGCCAAAGACCAATCGATTTCCAAAAATCTTGTTTTGAAGAAAAATAAAAGCAAACAAAAAAACTCACACAGACAATCAGACTAATTTGTATTGATACTTTAAACTAATTCTTCGTCATTATATATATTTTTATGTCGCATAGCTCACGCTCATAAATATGGCCCGGTTATGTTTGTTGGTTTAAGTATGAGCCGTCTTTACATATTAAACATTAATTCAGTTTGAATTTCATTTGAAATCTTCCGAATATTTCGACTTTTATTCATAAAATAACCATGTGTGTGTATATACAGTAATTTTTGATGTCTATGAATTGTTATAATCTGTGCCATAAAGTATAAATATTAGTTATCAATGTTGAAACATACATTAATTTTGGTCGCATGTCTTTAAGTTGTTTATTTATTAACTTATTTTGTTAATACGACTTGATTTGTATTTATTGTTCTTAAAAGCGATTCGATGTTTTTTAACTTTGTATTAAGAAGATTCATATACAAATATGGATTGTAAGAAGCGCCTATATTTATGTAGAACAATAAAAATAACAAATTAATTGATTTCTATATTAAGAACTTTAATTTAATTTACATTTAATTGCAGAAATATAACATTAAAACAATCAAAATGACAAATTTATTGATTATTAGGAACTTTAATTTAATTTACAATTAAATACAGAAATATAAGATTAAATTCTATGATTTATGATTGTATTATAATTGAATTGAATTGTTCTAATATTTTGTTTATGGATTGTTTTTGTTTTTTATAAACTTAAATCATAAATTAAAATTTTATTATATGGTAATATTCATTTCGTTGATTCATAACAGCCACACGGTTATCGCATCCGCTTAAAATATAAATACTCTAATAAAGATAAACGCTAAAATGGGCCTTAATTACTGACAAATTGGTCACTTTGAGGAAAAATATGGTATGGGCTTAGACGCATTAAAGTTTTATCTTTATGCGATCCTGGTTGTGCAACCTTTTCTGATTTGTCCAATAAGGCCACGCGTGCATGTAAGCATGCATTAACATGTTTTGCACACAAGCACCGTCTAATTTGAATATTTTTAACGAGTTTGCATTATCAGTGCCGTAAGGAGAAGTGTGTACTTTATGTTAACAATAAAAGTTAGGATAACGTTTTCGCCATTGTATTGTTAATCTTATTAATAATATAAATGTGAAAGTGTGTGAGGATTAGTGACGTAGCGTGAGTTTATGCCGCCCGGGGCGGCAAAAAAGGACTATGTAAATTGACGACCGAAAAAAAAAGGTCGTCAAATCTAATGATGCCGCCCTCTAAGTATGCCATCCAAAGTCACGAGTTGAGTTTCGAGGTCTTTTCTACAAAAATACTGGTTAATATTACGAAGTAAGGCAATATTGCCGCCCCCTAAAAAGCGCCGCCCGGGGCCGTCCGGCCCCCCCACGCTACGCCACGGTGAGGATGTATGTGTGTTTGTTACTTTACGTTTACTTTACGTTTATGGCCTGGATTAACACCATTGTACTTGACCCAGGCTGGTGGAACAGCGAGAAAAAGCTCATTAAGCATATGTTAAGCATCATTATATTTCTAATAGCTTATTAATTATTTTAATAACACCTGAAAGTAATTGAGCTTTTAAATAAAAAAAATAATTATCGTAATATTTCTAAAAGCTTATTCGCTACCTTACTTACACCTGAAAGTAATTAAGCTTTTAAATAAAATGTACTTATTATAATTACATTTTTACTTTCTCAAATCATCTATGAATAATGTTTGAATAGTAACGTTGCTAATAGATTTAAAATGTTGCCTTATTTCGTATTGATTAGAATAGAAATTTATTATGTATCATATAAAAGTATTATAAAAATGTATTATAGAAAGTATGTTCATTAAATTACCTTTAGTTGTAGTAGTCAAAGTATTTATCGGTATATAATTTTGGATGCTCTTTAATTGATATTAGTGTATCTAATATGGATCACAAAAATCTCTCACTCACACAGCTTAGGCGTTATCAACTCAATGCGATTTTGACAGGCTTCAAAAAAGGAGGAAATTCGACACAAAAAGAGGATGTTCGACCGTATGTACTGTTATTATTACTACTGTGGTCCAAATTTCACTGTAATAATTAGTGAATATTTAAATTGATCATTGACAAAACTATAGCTTATGTCTAAATTTGCCAAAATTCGCGCAGTTTTGACGGTTGCAGTGCTGTTTTTAGACCTCAACGTGAACACTTGTAGTGAACTGCACTGAACTGGGACGTCTTATTCTCCGGGTCTCTCATATGCTATGGGTATGTCAATGTAAGGGCAGGTGGCAGGGATTTTCTGGCCTCGAGGAGTCCCTTTTAACCCGGGCAATTCTCAAGGTGGTCGGAATCCTCCCGGATTCTTAAAATTTATACATTACTAGCTGTGCCACGCGATTTCATCCGCTACTACATAAGAAAAAAACAAACAAACATAGCGTGATGTTATATAGCCTTCTAAAATACATTTTTTTAATCACTAACGTCAACGGTGTAGAACTGTCATGTAAAAGTTTTTCAACATTTTCATCCCCTTCGGAGTGGAATTTCCAAAAATCCTTTCTTAGTGCTCCTTACACTCCCTAAGGAATTTTCACACTAAATTCCAACTTTCTACGCTCCGTAGTTTTGGCTGTGCGTTTGCGCTGTCTGTCAGTCAGTCATTAACGGAAGAGATTTATACATATATAGATGATAACAGTAAGCTTTTATCGGTGTGATGAGAGACATCTTTACTGGGGGGTTCGAATTTAGTCATCAAGGCTACCCATCTATGGTCTACTTCTGTTAAGCGTTTTCATATCTCGGGTTAAGTACAAATGTTCCTAACAGGTAAACTCACACAGTTTACTGTCATCTTTTACTTCAATATTACATAAAAAAACTCGAAATCCTGCTTATAGACTACTTTATGGAGAACAATTACTATCGTGTATGGAAATCATTGTAGATTTCCATACACGATAGTAATATGAAAGAAATATGGTATACTACATAGCGTAACATTTGATCATAGATCATAAGTATGTACCTATATTTCGGACACTATAATAACATAACAATATTTTGAATAAAACTTATTTTCTAGTGTTAATAATACAATAATATCTACATAACACTACCTTTTTATAATATTTCATGCTATTTGTTGTGTTAAACTGAATCAATAAATAAAAATATCCGTATAGACTAGATATTAAAGCGCACTGAGTTACTGTCATCCAAACATACGAACAGCACAACGAAGTTCGGGGAGCCGAAGTTACAACATTATATATTTGTAATGGAAAGTATATTGATGTAATGAATTTGTTGAACGCTGTTCTTAACACTTATAGTGACTTAAGTTTGATCGTGAAATTTTAGGTATTATATTTAACACTAGTATAGGCGCGCAAAATATTACCAATGAAATTTGATAAGTCATGTACATACATATGGAATTTTAATCAACAAACAATTAAATCGTTCTCGTTTGTCGTATATAACTTGTACTATAAATCCAACTATCAGAAAAAATATATATTGGGAAGCAATTGCATTTACGAGCACTGTAGGTTATCTGCGAAACCTTTGAAATATATGCACCTGGGGCCCTAAGATTTACGGATGATCGTGCGAGGATAATGTAAAATAGTATTTCAACTATGAATTCTTGAAGAATTGAATGAAACCTCTTACACC
>DWLI01003074.1:0-12252 GCA_018249915.1 Cecropterus dorantes dorantes
AAAAGTAAAAACACTTGTCATTTTTGTTGTTTTGCAGAAAATACATAATTTTTAATGTGAAAGACGACTAAGCGGTGTACTGGGAAGGGGCGATATTTCAAAGTAACCTCAAAGTTAAAAGGTCTTGTAAGGTTAAGTATACTATTACGCCTCATTAACTTATTTGAACGTTAAAAGTAATTGTTTATAAAAACTGGTTAATACCTTTCAATCGATGAATTTAGTTGGCCATATGAAATTGGTTTGCCGTGTCTGTGATTTAAAAAAAGTTGTTTGGGCGGGAAATTTCGTTGGGAGTTTGGTAAAAAATATTATAGAATTATACAATGTATTTAATACAGAAAAAAATATTATTATGAAATTAAGGTGGATGGAGAGAATGATGTATAGGACTTGCACTTGATCAAAATAGCTGTACCGATTTAATGTCTTTCATTGGACATATATCTTACTCTTTATGTTTTCTTAAATTACAAAGTAAAATAAATCGAACACACCCCTTTGCGAGTCCGATTCGCAATAGCTGGTTTTTAAAATTTAACATTTTTTTTTATAATTTTTTTTATCACATTGAACATATAGGTTCTACCTGTAGTCGATCACTGATGAGTTGCTACTCCCGAGGACTGAGATAGTCGCATCACATATAAGTGGGCCGGCAACCACAATAAAAATAAATATTATTAAACAAACATAGAAGTTGCCGATTACATTACCAGCACAAATAGGTAGAAGGATAAAATCCCTAATTGATTAAGATTAAACGCACCGTATACACTTTCATACGAATGTAATAAAAGGAGTTTATTGTAACATTAAAACAGCCACTTTAATTTAACTGATTTGTTTAGATATATATAGAAGATAGATTTGTATACAAGATAAATCCGTTAACGTTTAAAGATATTAAGTTGCGGGTCTTCTCACATATTATTACTTAAAGTGTTTCTTGTTTTACTGCGGATTACTTTTAATATTGTGTTAACCGTAAAACGATCGAGGCAATTTGCATTGTGTGTAAGCTTACACTTTGTGGCCGTTTTGCCTAGAGTGGCTCGTTTTTGCGTGCACAGGTAATCATAGCGAAGGGGGATTTTATAATAGTCATACTGGACATTATGCATTTTATATTAGAGTATATCGTGTGGTATTGTCAATGAGGTATTCTATTTGTTAAGATTCGTAGTTGGTAATAAGCTTGGACGGTGTATTATGACAATAGCGATATTATGATTTAGCTATTTATGATTTATTTATTTGGATTTAAAAACGATACTTATATCGAATTCATATGTGTTTTAGTTGTTTGGTCTTCAGAAGTCATGTACGTGTTTTACATTAATATTTTTTTGTTCAGAAGTAAATGTAGAATTTTAGTTATATTTTGTATACTTAACTTATGTTATTAGGTTTATATTAGTTTTACATGTGTGTAACTGTTAATCACATATGAAAATAAAAGTAGAAAATTAATGGTATCATTTATTAACATCAAATTTAATTTAATTTTCGTAATTTTTTAAATTGTATGTGATTTGGATGACAATACAATCATTCCAGCTTTACGGTCTTGCTGATCTGAATATGGTCATCATTCGAAACACTAAGAGGGTAGTGGTACTCTTCTATCTTCGATTACTTACTAATAACCGTAATTAATACCATAAGTTTCATTAGTCTTACACTTAATAGCGAGGTTACAGTATGGAGGTGGAAGGTGTCTTCGTTCATATTTTTAATAGTAACGTATCAAATATTAGGTAACTCTTCTATGACTAGTAAAAATAGTATCAATATGCGTAATAACTGAGAATAAATAAAAATAGAACTTAATACAGAATTATAGAAAATATAAACGTATTTTAAATAAAATTTCTCTGCTCTGCATGCATAGAGCTTTACAATTCCTTAACAATCGATATCAAAGGTAGAGCATGCACTCTACGGTTATTTGTTTTTAACCTTTAGTTAGGCCTTGTTTAGTAACCCGGAACTTCAAATTGTACATGGTTATTACAAAAAATATTGGTCGAACAATGGTTAGCGCTCATAGAATGAAATAAGGAATGTTATTTACTTCTAATTTCCAACAGAATACATAGAAAGGACATGCTCGATTCGGGAGGAACCATTGCCGCACCTTAGTCTCAAGGGACGCAAGGATTCTGTTGCCGACTTTAGGTACCTCAATCCAATCTAAGGTTAATAATAGATAATGATGTATATTTCAATCTTAAGAAAAAAATGCATAATTTAAATGGAGATACAATTTTCATTAAAGTAGTGGAATCTTAGCTGATAGGAGATTGGAAAGTTTTAGGTCACGTGAGGTCAATTGAGGGCTCTGACCGTTCAATTATTGCGGATCCGGGAAGACAGCAGCTTGTCGTGGCTTCATGTTGTTCTGTTGAACTCCAAGGCACATTTGCTAGGGAAGGACTAATGCAGTTGAGGGTTAAGTCATGAAAAGGTATATATACAAATAGGCTAAGACAAAACAGCATCTTTTGTTTCTTCTGTCTGTTAAGCGTTTTATTTCGTAAGGAAGCTATTTATGATCTACAGTGTTGTCAGTATAAATTTCTAATTTTAATTACTGATGTTGTAATTTTACACTTTAAATTAATTAAGCAGTAGAGTATAATAATCGTGGCTTTTAGACCTGATAATTTATTTTACATGATATACCCATATTATACATGTATGACAAGCTTATCCCCGCGGCTCCGTCCGCCTCGGTCGTGTTTAGATCATAAACTACATATCTATGTGCTTTTCAGCGAAATAATATCAGATATTATGCAAAAGAGTAACAATTAAAAATACATCCTCACAAACTTTCGCATTAATAATATTAGTGAGATGCATATTATACATAAACAACGTTGTAACAGATGAAAAGACGAGATGTACACTGCGGTTTCATCTCCGTTAATTGAGATGATGGTTATTATTGGAATACAGACTAGACTCTTTTTATTTTGGTATAATGCAATTTTAATCATAGAGCAATAGACAATACATTTGAATAATAGCATTTTATATTATTAATGTTCAGAACTCCAAACTGTTTTTTTTTGCAAATATATGTGATGTACAAATAGGCAGAACTTATTTTTTTATATGTATTTTTTGATAAATATTTATTTACTCTTAAGATCTCTCAATATGAAGTATTCATTTTTATATTTTCTTATCTTTGTAGTGATGTATTACGCTGCCAGTTGTAAAGCAATAAATTAATTAAACAGAGTATTTTGATGGACAGAATGAAGTAAATTGGAGTGTAAAAAGTACGCAGCACCTCAACCATGTAAACACAGACAAATTCGAGATATAAATCTATGTTGCAATTATGATTGTAATCTTACAACGATGCGTAAATTGCGTGTAATATCTATGGAGTAATGCAATTTGTTCGTAAAAGATAAGACGCAACGCAAGAAATTATTACTTTTAAGAATAGATGTGTAATTTCATTTTCTTAGTGGAAATGAAAGTGGCCGAGCAAATTAGTCTAGCAAATTAAAATTAAAAAAATGCAGTGAATACGTCAAAAAAATAGCAAGTAAAATGATATTTTTTTTTTCTTTCATTACGTATTTTATATATTTGTATTAATTATTAATACTGGTAAATTGCAGAATAGTTTATAAGTAAGCTTGTCATTTCAGGTATTGTATTTCAGATATAATAATAAATTTTAGCTATAAATCATCATGAAATCAATTTGAAGGTTTTGTGTATTTTAATAATAAATGAAAATAGGTACATAAAATTACAGATATTGATTTAGTATCTAGTAAGACTTGCTTTTTGTGTTGTATCTGAGTGAAAATGAATATCATGTACTCTGATTCTAAAGTTAATAGATACCTACATTTTATCGAACGCATCAAAAAATACACGCGCGAAAACTGCTCCGCTGGCGTAATAAAGCTAAAACAGCGTACACGTTAGCGCATAATCTTTAACCTCTCCTTCGGTTCCCACAGCTGACAGCGGCAGGAATGTTGGCTCTACGGGAATCCTTTTCCAAATAATTAATGCGATAAAATAGTGCGCGGCGCGGGCGCAGACCGGCGCGTGACGAGCGCGCGCGCGCGGTCACGACGCATGCGCGCCGCAAAACAACCAGAGAGGCCGCACGCGCGACCTCAGCTGTACCACCGCAACTTGCCTCTTGGTGACTGCTTGCTGTGGACACGAATACATTACCGCTTTTTAAACTTCTATTCTTAAGGTTCCGTACGTTCTAATTAAAAAACGGAAGCCTCATAGGATCACCATTGTGTCTGTTTCTGTGTCCCAACTAATTTGTTCCGATTACGTTGGACATCCAAATGGAAATTCAGTGTACATTTAAACTATTCTGAATATAGCACGGTGTAACGTAAGCGGGTTATTTTTTATTGTTAAGGGCTTTAGGGGAGTGGAGAAGGTTCAAGAGGTTCTTGTAGGAGCAATTAAAAAAATATCACGCATCACCAAGTTACAAAGGTAAATGCTACAGAATATACATATTGAATTTCTACGTGTATAGAATATAAAGTTGTAGAAGCTGTTTCATATTTTAGAATTTGATAGCTTAGAAGGTTACAATGGTTGCGATATTCAAAACATAATATACGAGTGCTATATTTTATATCGTATAAAAAATGCGTGAAATCACAGCTCACGAACTTTGAGCTAAGTACAATAACCCTAGTAGCGTTTCTAAACGAATGTTATTATTGTAATCCATTCGCTATTCAAATATCAGTTATTCTTCATTCTTGTATTTTTTTAGCGAATTCTTTAAATAAATTCGAATCGTGGTGCTATTCTATGTAAAAAATCAAATGAATGAACTAAAACATGTTTTAGTTTAAGCTTGCTTCAAGTTGTATTGTAGTTCAAGTAATTGACTATTTAGTAAGCTATGTTCTAAACAATAATTAATAAAGTTAACTAAAATAGCTTGCAAATCACGAAATATGCAATAACTATTGTTAACTTTATTATGAGTATAAATTGATGATAATCACATAAATTTGTGTTGCTATCTCAGAGCTGTAAATGATATGTAATGCTATATATAAGTAGGTAATTTTTTTATTACCTATAAGAAGGTAACATGTATGCAGTTCACCTGATAGTGGATAAGTCACTGCAACCCATGGCAGAGGGGTACAAAAGCAACTATGTTTGACTTCAGATATAATCTGGAGTCAATCACAGATGTTTTGTTTCCCCCTTCAAATAGAATCTGGAGTCAATCTCACATATTTTGTTACTTCCGATGGTCGACCTATATGAAAGTGAGATGACAACCACACCCTTCCTCAGAAACACAAGACAACGTGTGACACTAGGTGGATAATACTTAGTCTTTTCAACGGCGATTTATATCAGTTCTACAGTGTTATGATTATTATATATCTAGCGTTGTATTTAGACTCGAACCACAAGGAATTGCAATGTCCAGGTTTCTGAGACTTTAACATAAGGTTTTAATACCAAAGGATAGTGCAAGATGGTAATTTTTCCTTGAAAAGAAGGATTTTACCAAAGAAATGCGCTGTCTGTTTGTGTTAGTGTTTTTAGATAACTAACTTCACTGGGAGCATATTGTCAATTTGAGTTTTATCTCTTAAAAGTCTACGCATACATATACGTTAATAAAGGGTGTTGATCTATGCCGTTAGTCTTGTGATCTCAAAGCATCGATGTAATTGAAACGGGGTTAAAGTCGTGTAAATGGAGCGAGCTATTGCGACTCGTGCGTCTCAGCATCCCGCGCTTCTATTTTATTGAATCAGGACGCTGCCCCGGCGTGTCCTATACGTGCGGGCTGCTTGTGATTCATGCTATGCAGAAATATTCCAGATTTGAGCTAAAATGAAAACCATTGCGTTATGTAATGGGATGGGTTTAATGTGAGTTGTGTTGCTCAGAGTTTAGTTAAACTGCTTAGGTATATACTTGAAGTTTACATTATTCAGTAATAATAAGAATTTGCAACCCTTGTTAGGATTTTTCTGAACTGAAGCAGCATATGTATGCCTGTTTTTAATAATATTGAAGTACCAAACTCGCATGCAGTCCACCTGATGGTCACTGTTGCCCATAGACATCTGTAAACAACTCCATAGGGGTTACAGGTTATAGGGGTACTATCTGTCAATCACAGATGAGTTGCTACTCCTGAGGACTGACATGATTGCCTCAAAAATGAGTAACTACACTTTTCCATCGAAAGCGTCTATTACGATGGAGAAGTGTAATTGTTTTATACTAGAAATTAGGGTGGCGGTGGTGTATAGCTATATTTTGATATTTGTGGAACCTTTCGTTGCTCGACTCCCAAACCACCAACGCTACTTTATTTCTACCTATTGGGTAGAATGTTTTTGCATTGAATGATTTAATTAAGGAGGCACATTTTATCTCAGCAATGCATTTTTATTTACGTAGGTAGGATACCAATCTTACCAGGGATTGATTACAGATCAAATTCAGATGCGGCATTGGCTTCTAAGCATTAAGAGGACTGCACGCAGGTCTCCTATTAAAACATTTGATTTGTATTACTCCGGTCTGCCCTATTAATCACTATGAGGTTTTCGTTTGATATAGGTAGCATCATACAATTCATTCATGATAAGTAGTCACTGCCTTCGAAGACTATCTCAGGAAGTCTAATAGAGAGAGAGTTTTATTGATGTCGATAATCGTTGCAGACGTGACTTGTGACTGCAGCAGTAGTGTGTGACAGATCTAACAATGTCGCGCATACATTAACGCTATAGGGTATAACAGAAGGTATAGAAGTGGCGGTACTAAACGAATATTCGTGTACTCGTAAATTCATTAAAAAGAAACTATTACATTATTACAAAAATAATAACTGTTTTATTTGACTTTAATTTGTATTTCTTCCTTAAGTCGTGCAGATGTATACATCTAGTTTATATTTTTTGCCTGTGGTTAAATTAGATTCTATTTAAAACGCCATAAATGAAAAACCAGTATTTCTTATCTATTTTTATTATAAAGTAATACTACAAGTACTATATTAGGTACATAATATATTTAATTACTGTTATAAGTGGCTCTCAAGTAACCTTTAAGTCGGGTGTTATAAATTGAAGGAGAACACGTGGTGTGAGCAGTTGGTGGCAGCACACATTCACCGAGACGCCATTGGGCCGTCAATCGGTGTCTGGAGCCGCCTTAACTGATTATTGTGCGTGCATCCGTTTTAATGATCAGTCTCTTTTCTTAGAATTGAAGCTTGCGGCTTAAAGCTGCGAGCGCGTACTGAAATACTTATTTTATTTTATTTAAAAGAAAATAGAGAATACATTGTACCTCAAAGACATGTTTTTATCTATTGTTATATAGGTACTAGTTAATTTATCTCTCAGCGATTAGGGTTTGGCTGCTGAAAATTAAGCCTTAACCTAATGGTGGTTGCCTAACATCCTGGATTTTATCCCTTACTTGCTTCCTATGATATCCACAACAAGACAAGGGTTCTATTTAAGGCCGACACGACAGAGCACTAATGTACCTAATTTTACGGAATCATATGTCATAAAGCATTTACAAATATTTATCAATTAATTATTCCAGCAAAGTATTAAATTTTATATCCCCGAATCAGTATTATTAAACATTGTTAGCTTAATAATATCAATATACTTTCTTTTTACTAGTACGAAATGTAAATTAGTGTATTAAGTTTTGTAGGTGGTAGAACCTTTTCTGGTTCGACTCCGATACCACCACCGCCACACCTGTCTGCCTAAAAGAAGCAGTGTTAAGTGCAGCTGTATTCTGGTTTGAAGGCTGTGGTAAGGAACACATACTTATCTGACATGTTCTAACTTAGTCCTCATGAGCAACGAATCAGTGGCCACCCTCAGGTAATACTGATTGATTACAGGTGTCCATGTGTAGCAGTGGGCACCATCAGGTGGACTGCATGCTCGTATTATAATAATAAAACATTGTGTTTGGAGTATGTATTATGAGTATTGGAGAAAAACCCTAAGTGGTTCCTGTATTGATGATAAAAATGATAAATAATAGTTCAAATTAAGTAAAAGTCGAGGCCCAGATGAATCTGACGCGTCGGTAGTGTTACTTAAGGAGTATATGGAGAATCAATTCCTCTTAACAAGTATCAGCCAAATTTCTAAAGTAATACTGCGACTATACGATGGATAAAAGTTTAACGTACGATGTATTTACGATATATTAAGCTAGAAACATACCTGTACAATTGTATTATGTTCTGACGTGGGCCACGTTAGTATTGAATTCATGTCATTTTGTTAGAAGGAAAAAAACGGTAGTAAAAAAACAGTTACAAGGAAAAAACAGTATTCAAAACAGTATTTTTTTATATTTATATTTGTTAAAAAAATCAATATAAAAAACCTGACTGCTTAAACACGATTGATTGACTTCAGTTTCAGTTCATTGTTTTTAAAGTTTGTTTTTTGTTTTCATAATGGTATGTTTAATTTAACGATTTATATGAGTTTTTGCGAACATAAAAGTATTTAAAAGTATATATTTAATCGTCTATTTACTAGTATTTAATACTCACGTTGTCATGATAATAAAAAAGTCGTCCCTCCCTCCACTTCTTCCCCTGTTTACAGGCGCCATAAGTAAAAGTTATATAAACTATATCACTCTGCAAACAGAAAGGATTCTAAAAATATATTATATCTCACAATCCGTGAAGCCGTTTGAGCTGTAGCGCGTGCCAAAGGAATGGACATACCTACGCTCAAACATTACCCCCCTTCTGATGCAGTCGGGTAAAAACTGATGGGCTTGTTACGTATGTCGTGCTAAGGTATTATATAGAAAGGTTTATAACAGAAAAAGGCAGAACACAGCTCTACATATATAGAGACAAATGTAGCGAAACGATATCAATATTATCGCATATCGCGATGTCAAAACAAGAGAGAATAGGTATTTTTTAGGCAAACGTGCTTCATTTTAACCTGCGTTAGACTTATTATTTTATATTGTGGTTAAATGCAAGACATTTTAAGTTTAGAAAACGAAATACTGTATTGTGCTAAGTCCTCTAGAAACAAAAATCTATTCAGTTTAAATAATTTCGTGGTAGGGCACAATAGAAAGCTGCACAGCAAACTCCACCTAAATATGTTTCTAGCTTTAAGTTGTACTCGTATTTTTATCGAGGCTTCAATCTAATTAAAATGGGATGAGACTCGTATTGGTGTGTCGCTAATAGAATTCAAACATCAATATAGTTAACAATTATGAATTGACTTCCGATCAACGAAAAGCGTAACCGAGTAGCGTCCGCGTGACAAGTGACAATACATTTCATTTCACATGTCACCCCGCGGCTATCCGAGATGGGATTTTAGTAACGGGTTATTTCATTAATTTCTCGATACGCTAACGTTTACCGACATGCAATTATTCGCGTATCGAAACATACTTACGTTACAATGTACGCAAACCTCACATTACCAGCATTTATAAAGACCGAATTAGTCACAATTAATTATGCTAAGAGCGTTCGTATCGTTATCGCCTCGCCATCGACGTATTGCAGAATCGGTAATATCTGTAAACATGGCTTTCTGCATGCGAATTGAAAAGCTTTACTTACGCCCCGTCACACAGTCTCGCATTAATTACGGTACAAATTACATGTTCTTTATCACCATTCTTTTTTTAATAACAGGCATTGTTGTCCATTCGTGCCAAGGAACGATTCTTTTCAGCCAGTGACTGATTTAATTCGATTTGAGCACGACTCGCCGCGACTGATGTACGATGTCTTCATCATGCCGCTGTTAACGATTTAATTTTTTTAATTCTCTCTTAGATATAACTACCAATTTCCTCGTTGATCACAGTTTTTAAATTATAAAGCGTATTTATTACCAATAAAATGCGTCTGGGTATTTTGCATGATGTTTGTAATTATAATTACGTAGGTAGGTAATTTATTATTAACTATACTTTTACTTATATACTTACATCCATGAGGATCCCTGCAGGAAATGTTTTGAATTATAGACATTTACAGTAACAATGTCTTATTGATATTATATTTAAAACTTATTCCTATTGTTATTTATATGCACGTAACGTCTTTTGAATATTTCTAAGGGATTATCTCTAAGGATAGGGATATCTTTCTATGTTATAAAGCTGTGAAGGAGTACGGGAACTGCTGAGGTGTGTGTGTTTATTTCAACAATTAATAATTATAGTAGGTACCTAAGATACGATACGCGGCTTTTAATTTCATTACATTGCATATCCGAACGACAAATTAAGTTATTATGACATCTAGTGTTACTTTCAAGTCTTTGTTTATTTAATGCTAATTCAATGTACTATCGATTATTATTTACTTTAAAGGAAAATTTAAAACTATCATACATTATCGCTGTCTCGGTTCGAAGACGTTATGCTAAGAGCGTAACGTAACAAGCCCCAAGCCCAATATCGCTGTCTCGGTATATTTTAGACATAAAACATATTTAGCAAACAAATTACTAAAATATTAAGTTAGTAGTAAATGTACGCATCGTTATAACTAGTCTAGGCTAATGCGTACACGCTACGTTCCACTAGACGCAGGCCGGGTTCGGCAGACGGCGCGCACCTGCATCTAGATTAGTGTCGCACTTAGCTCCTGACGCCTGGACTAATGACTCAACGTAATTGTCAGTTATTAATTATTTAGCAATTATAACAATATAATATTACAAAGGTCGAGAGCGTCTGTATTTCAACGATATTATTACTATATAAGATAGCAAGCTATCATATTTTTAAAGTTACTTCATTATAATTATGGAGATTTAAGTTCTATATTAAGGAAATTTTAACTGCAATCTAAAAAATGTATTGTTATAGTAAATAATTATAAAAAATCAAAACGGTCACATCTTTTACTTAACTTTTATTCTTTTGTTGTTGCGATTGATAATGTCAAATTAAATTATAAAATACGCAAGCAAATAAACTATTTAAACGAAGAAGTAATGTTTAATCACCTATTAAACATGTAAATAAAATCGTCTGCTCGTGCTAGTTTACGCGTGCTTAGGTTGAAGTTAAAGGATGGCGATATTTTTAGCAAAAGAGTGAATTTTAAATCAATTCTAATCGAAGTCTGAAGCATCGATCCGCAAAATATCCATAACTACATGACCGATTAAAAATCGAATAAAAAAGATGAATACGAAAAAAGTAGCTCGGGTCAGCATTCGATTTATTCTGAAGTACTAAAATACAAGCATATCAAATCGAATCGGTACTGCTTTTTTGTATCATTGATTCATTGATTTAACATTGACCAAAAATTTATGGCTGTGGTGAAAATAATCGATTTTCAATTGTTAATTTCTTATATTTAATTATTCGATCTCACGTCGCCATCCCTCATTAACGCTTCTTTTCAATTGATCGCAATCACACTACGATGTCATTTTTGCAAAAATATTTTCTATAGATTTACGATATGACCAGTTTGGAGTTTGCTATATTCACTCCTTAACGTATGGGTAAACCGATGTCTATCGTATGATAGATGTGAACAGTAGTTTTATGAATTAGTGCACTTATTAAAAGTATGGATATTTTTTAACTACTAAAATAAAACATTGAATATTTAACCATAAAGGTAGTAGAACCTAATATCGTTGGATTCGGGAGCTACAGTACCGAATATAAAATATACCTACCTACGAGTATTGCTGTCTTATAACAAGAGTGTCTTGTGTGCAAAAAACTTACAAGAGACAGTCCAACTTAGTCCTTGGGGGATGCTATGCCTATATGACTGATCTCAAGTAGGGCTCCATTACAATCTTGGTTTAATTACAAATTTCCATAGACGCCAATTGGAGTGTTCAATACCACCAGATAAACTACAAAATTTGTTTGTCAAGTGTATATTATGAAAAGCTACTAATTAACGAGTTATAATTTAAAATATGAAAGTTTTATTTTTATAATTTTAACTTTAAAAAAATGATTTCACCAACATAATATCAAATACCTAGTTCACTTTTTTTAGGCCGACAAGAGAAAATTTTATTTGTAAGAAGTGGGATATTTTGTGTTTATAATAATATGTTTCATTTAACAGTAACTTTTAATTGAATGATTTACTTAAGTTAGTTTAGCTTAATATTATGTTCAACCCCCGGATACTTTAATGAAACATACATATTTAGATTAAAAGTTAAT
>DWLI01003075.1:0-12251 GCA_018249915.1 Cecropterus dorantes dorantes
TATCGTTTTTAGTATAGCAACACTTTACTATTATACACCCAAAACAAACTCAGAATAAAAATAGTTGTACATTTTTATGACTACATAATACATATTAATATCAATGTACTATTAATAACAATAAATAATGAGCGTTCTTGTAGAAACTTAGGTTACTATTTATTTGGTTTGACGTATTCTCTAATTATATTTTTTGTACTAAGTAAATAATTCCTACTAAATTCTTAAATCCAAGAAATTAAAAAATATTGAAAAATATATAGGCTGTATAATACTAAAAAAAATTAAAAGTTTAATTTAAAAAAAGCAAATATTTTTAACATTCTATAATTACGATTATTGATCAACCTTATGGTAAAACAAAATTCGCTGCAATTTTTATTAATTATTTTATAAATTTTCAGGTCTGAAAGGGTTTGATTTAAGGGATACACAAAAATAAATATTTTGTTCAGTAGAACGATAAGAATCCAAGGCTACTGATATCCTAAGTTTTATTTTGTTTTCTGAATCACAACAAGTGTATGTCCGCGATTATATATATATTGTACTAAGAGACTACTGTATATAAACGGTCGAGGAACTCGCCAACAGGGACCAAAGCCATCCTCCCCTTTCCGGCCGCTTTCTACACTCATAATCACTCACTAGGATTTTCTCCTGTTGCTGGTGCCTTGGACTCACAAACACTCAAACCCAGAATAGAAACCTAAATTCATCATTCAGATGTCTTTTTGGCCGGGAATCGAACCTGGCACCCACTGCGCGTCAGACCGGTATGGTGACCAAGCCGCCACGCGGGTCGTCAAAATCAATAAAATATATAAAGTTTAATTAATTAAAAAAAAATGTACCTCCTATAAAAATCTTATTTGATTATTTTCTATAAGCTCCGCCAGCTAGCGTCTCGGCGAATGGTTAGACAGACAGGTCTTTCTGAACGTCCCACAACTGATTGATTTGACATGGGTTAATAATTTTGAGTCTGCATTGTAAAATAAAAATATGTCATTTTTTATTTCAAGTTGATATATTTTTAATATCCATAAATAATAATGACTCATATAAAATTTGATAAAAAGGTCTATGCAGTAAAAATGATCTGTTAATTAATAACAATAATGCGGAAGCTAGAGGACAGAGAAAGTGCTTTCTTGGTAGAATAATAGCACTTAAAATTTTTACTTTGAGCATAAATTAGAAAACAATAATTTCAAACAAGTTTAATAGATTATCTTCAAAGAATAACATGTAAAGGCACTTTAATGAACTACTTATTTTTATTGTTATAGTTCTAAAATATTATCCAATTCATTTTGAATAGATACAAATTGAAGAAATATAGAATGCAACTCTTTGTGGGTTAGTTCTATTTCAGTTTCATTTTTGTCGGCTCCTATAGACAAATATGCCTTTGGTACCTTACATTTTCTATGGTACTCTGAGCTTAATTCTGTATTCAATTTCCAAGATATGTTCATATTTTCATCACATTTTTCAAATTTCTTTGAAGCTAGTTCGTTTAAAGTTGTGCTTGTCTCTGTTGACCAGATCTTAATGAAGAAATCAGACTTTTCATTATTGAAGCCAATATTTACTAAATCACTCTTCAAATCAGCTGGCATAAATATGTATTTCAACATTCTTTTAAACACATATATGATACTTTTTATAGCTAATAAAAGCTGTTCTTCATTGATGTTAAAAATCTTCTCAAGCTTACTTCTTTCTTCTACTGTAAATATCTCACTATTCTGTTGTCTTAATTTTATCACTATTCTTTTCAAGAATTGCTCAAATTTAGCTTCGTCTAACTGATTTATGACAGTTATTCCCTTCGAGAGGCTAAAACAAAGTTTTCTTATCAAATAATTATATCATTCAGTTGCAGAGTTATGAATATTGATACTTTTGGATATTTTTACCATGAAATTAAATTTTTTAATACATTTTAAATAAAAATATAAACTGGTAATATACTGTCAATATTTATAAAAAAGCGAAAAAACGAAAATAGAAATGCATAACTAGCATTTCCTCGTTTCTATAATGTTAACGTTATCGATAGAGTACCTAGGGGAGATCTTCAGCCAGTTGCACTCCATTATATAACGAAACAATTCATATAATATATAATTATTGGAAGATTGTTAAACTATATAAATATTACATTTAAAAACGAAAACAAAGAAACCCTGTCGTATGACATTGGATTTCTAGATTTTGACATGACATTTTGATGACGTTGAGTGAATGCACAGTTGCTATCATCACATTGTATTTACACAGTATGTAAAACGAATAAATTTTAAGATATTATGAAGATGAAATATGCAACGCTAAAAACATTAACTATGAATAAAACCAAGAAAGAAACACATAATACTTACATGAAAATAAACACCTTAGATTCGTAAAAATAAAATCTAAGACGCAACAATTCATGATCAAAGCCAGAAAGTGACAGTTAAATTAAAGTTACTTAAAGTCAAAAACAGATGACAATTAAGTCCCGGTGGCATGGCGTGGCGATTTTCAGCGTGGAAGCTAAAATTTGTTTAAAAATCCACCATGTCGGTAAAAGTGGACCGAGTACCAGAAAATATTAATTTTCCGAAAGAAGAAGAAAACATTCTTAAATTTTGGAAAGAAATTGATGCCTTCCACAGTTGCCTTAAGCAATCGAAAAATAAGCCCAGGTAAGAACGTATAACCTGAACGTAGGATTCGATATTTATAATTAGAACACATCTGTACTAACAGAATTAACCAGTGTTATATTGCTAGTACGCATGTGCATTATGATGTATTAAATTTAAATTATTCATTTTTTGTGAATGAATTGCCTGAAACATTTTTTTAATATTTATTGCTTATTCTTAAGTTTAAAGGGAAAATTAAATAAAATTTCAGGTATTCCTTTTATGATGGGCCACCATTTGCAACCGGTTTGCCTCATTATGGCCACATTCTTGCTGGAACTATCAAAGATGTAGTGACTCGCTATGCTCACCAGAAGGTAACTTGGGATGATGCAATATGCTTATAATACAACAACAATGCAATGATAATAAAATAAGTAACTGAAAAATATTAAATAATCTGCATTATGTTATAAGCAAAATAAACTTGTTTTCATTCACTATTTAGACTTTCAAAAAAGGAAAGATAATCAAAATTGCTGGAAATTACTATGATTTTCTAATTTTAATATTGTGTTATAACCAATTCTAGGGCTATCATGTAGAAAGGAGATTCGGATGGGATTGTCATGGCCTGCCTGTGGAGTTTGAGATTGATAAAACATTGGGCATTAAGGGACCTGAAGATGTAGAGAAAATGGGGATAGACAAATATAATGCTGAATGTCGTAAAATTGTAATGAAGTATGCAACTGAATGGGAAAATATCATCACTCGAATGGGCAGATGGATTGGTATGTAAATGTTTATATTTTTCTTAAATTCTTAATTTTTGAATATGGTTTCCATTGTGTTATGGTGTGACAAACACCATAAAACATTTTTTTAAAGGAATAAAATAGCATACAAGCGTGTAGTGTATCTGATTTATCCCATATAGAATAAAGGTCCCATATAAAATAAAAAATAAAATCAAAATAAAAAGGGTCCTTTCAGAGCCTGACTTAAATACCTGCATTTAACTTATTATAAAGACCTTCTTGGTAGACATAATAAATTATGATAATGGAATGAAGCTGTACTGTTGCAGTAGTATTTGTGCTACTGAGTTCTAGTGTGTAGGGTGTTATAGTAGATTAACTCCATATTAAGTCTATTGCTCATTTGGTAGTAAGATTATAGTAAACCTTTAATCTTATATAGACAGTTATAGCAATGAGTCCTTTTTTAACAACTGAATATAAAAGATTTTCAGTTGGTAGAATCAGCGTATTTCAACTGGGAAGGTACCACCGCCACACTTATTTCTAGCGTGAAGCAGTTTTTTCATTGGGTTGGGAAAGATGTGGTTGCCGGCTCATTTATATATAAGGTGACATCTCACTCCTTGGGAGCAACATTGTATCTGTGATCAACTTTAGGTAGAACTCCTGTTCTATATGAAGGTGCTATCAGATATCCATGGGCAGCAGTAATCACTTACCATCAGGTGGACTGCATACATTGTTCGCTACTACAATCTGATGAAACAAACCCTACATGTTTTCAAATTATAATTGTAATCATTAAATATTTTTGTTTTAGATTTCAAGAATGATTACAAAACCCTATATCCTTGGTTCATGGAGTCTGTTTGGTGGGTTTTTAAAGAACTATATAACAAAGGATTAGTATATCAAGGTGTGAAAGTAATGCCCTATTCTACTGCTTGCTCAACCCCGCTGTCTAACTTTGAGTCAGGGCAAAATTATAAAGATGTGGTGGATCCTGCAGTTGTTGTTACATTTCCTACTTCTGAAGGTTTTTCACTTCTTGCATGGACTACAACACCTTGGACACTTCCAAGCAACTTAGCTCTTTGTGTTAACCCCAAGTTGATATACCTTAAGGTTAAAGAAAAAAACACTGGCAATTGCTATGTTCTCCAAGAAGCCCGATTTCCTGTGATCTTTAAGAATATTGACGAATATGATATCATTGAAAAGCTTCCTGGAGAGAAGTTAAGAGGCACAAAGTACACACCGATTTTTGATTACTTTGTTGGGCAGTGCCCTAAAGCTTATCAGGTATTAGTGGATGGATATGTCACAGATGATTCTGGTACAGGAGTAGTACATCAAGCACCATATTTTGGTGAAGACGATTTTAGGGTTTGTTTAGCCGCTGGAATCATTACTAGGGATCAAGAGATAATTTGTCCAGTGGATGCCAGTGGCAAATTTACTGAACCGGTAAAAGATTTTGTGGGCCAGCATGTAAAAGATGCTGATAAGAATATAATAGCCAATCTTAAAGCACGAAACAGACTTCTTCAAGTTGGTCAGGTGAAACATAGTTATCCATTTTGTTGGCGTTCAGAGACACCTCTTATTTATAAAGCAGTTCCATCTTGGTTTGTAAGGGTTGAACAAATGAGTCAAGATCTTTTGAAATCCAGTGAAGCTACATACTGGGTACCAGATTATGTAAAAGAGAAAAGATTTGGAAATTGGCTTAAGGAAGCTCGTGACTGGGCAATCAGTCGAAACAGGTATTGGGGAACACCAATCCCATTGTGGATATCTGCTGATAAGCAGGAAGTCGTATGTGTAGGAAGCATAGAAGAACTAAGAGAATTAACAGGAAAGGAGATAACTGATATCCACAGAGAAAGCATTGATCATTTGGAAATTCCATCATGTAGGCCTGGCCAACCACCTCTAAAAAGGGTGACTGAAGTATTTGACTGTTGGTTTGAATCGGGATCTATGCCTTACGCTCAGTGTCATTATCCATTTGAAAATAAGAAAGAATTTGAAGATATCTTTCCTGCAAACTTTATTGCTGAAGGAATTGATCAAACAAGGGGTTGGTTTTATACTCTCATAGTTTTATCAACTGCTTTATTCAATAAACCTCCTTTCAAGAACCTTATCGCAAATGGGTTAATCTTAGCATCTGATGGTCAAAAAATGTCAAAAAGAAAGAAGAATTACCCAGATCCTCTTGAAATTGTAACAAAGTATGGTGCCGATGCCCTCAGATTATATCTTGTGAACTCACCTGTTGTGAAGGCGGAAAATCTTCGATTCAAAGAAGAAGGCGTTAGAGACGTAATAAAAGACGTTTTCTTGCCCTGGTACAATGCCTTTAGATTTCTGATGCAAAATGTTGAACGAATTGTTCAGGAAGATAATGTTAATTACCAATTTAATGAAAAAGCAGTCAGAGATAATGTCATGGATAAGTGGATAACATCGTTCACACAATCTTTAATCCAGTTTGTGACAAAAGAAATGGGAGCCTATAGGCTTTATACAGTAGTTCCAAGACTGACAAAGTTTATTGACCACCTTACAAACTGGTATGTGAGAATGAACAGGAAAAGGCTCAAGGGTGAAAATGGGGTTGCCGACTGTCAAGTGGCCTTAGATACTTTGTTCGGGGTTTTATTTGATATGGTGCGTGTGATGGCACCATTTACGCCATTCTTAACAGAATTAATGTACAAAGTATTAAAACAATTACAACCTGGACAATCACTTGAAAGTGTTCACTTTAATATGATACCTGAACCAAAACTGGATTTGGTTGATACAAACATCGAAAGAGCAGTTCAGAGGATGCAAACAGTAATCGAACTAGGTAGAGTACTTAGAGATCGAAAAACAATACCTATAAAGTATCCATTGCCAGAAATGATTGTTATACATCGGGACGAAACATACCTGAAAGACATCAATTCTTTGCTAAACTATGTATTAGATGAGATGAATGTGAGAAAAGTACAATTGACAAGCGACAAAGAAAAGTATGGCATTACGTTGAGAGTTGAACCGGATCATAAGATACTGGGAGGAAAGCTTAAGGGCGACTTTAAAGCCGTTATGCAAGGATTAAAAGACCTTAATAATGATCAGTGTGAAAAGCTTATTGCAGATGGCTATGTTGAGATAATTGGCCAACGCATTGACGTTTCCGAAGTGAGAATAATATATCAAGCAAGTGGTAATGATCAATATGAAGCACACAGTGATAATGATGTTTTGATATTGTTAAACATCACACCAGATCAAGATATGCTTGACGAAGGATTTGCAAGGGAAATTATTAACAGAGTTCAGAAATTAAGGAAGAAAGCGCATTTAGTACCAACTGATGAAGTGGATGTTTATTTCTCTGTGAAGAAGGGCAATGATATCATACGCATTATCAATATGCACCGGGAGCTCATTGAAAGTACCGTTAAAGCCCCAATGAAATCGATCGAAGAATTATCACCTTCTAAATCTGTAATAATTCAAGAAACGCAGGAGTTAAAAGGTTCCGAATTGAATTTGGTTATAACGTGGAGAAAGGAAATTGAAATGCCAGTTCATCCTTGGGCTAATGTTACATTAAACAAAATTACACCTCGATTTGGTGTAGCATCCACCCAGGGTAGTATAATCCTTAGTGATATTACTGGAAAGTTTATTACGTTGAATGAACTTTACAAACAAATTGAAGTATTATTTGGCCTTTATGGCATAAAATTCAAATTGTGGTGTGATGGTATCGAGGTGGATAATACCGCAAGTTTAAGTACGAAGAACATCGTTGTTTCAACGGATATACCGCAAGATTTTAAATCTGAGGTCGCTCCATTTTGCAAATTCGTGAATATTGCAAATGGTACGAAAAAAGTGACATTATTTTTAGAAAATCCCCAAGGAAAGCAAACTGTTAACCTGGAACAAGCTGTCAAACTTGTCACAGAGTACTTAGGGAAAACATGTAATCTAGATGAAAAGTTATTTGCTTAAACAGTGAAATGATTCAAATATTAACATTTCCTTATTATTTCTTGCTTGAAACTAATCAACTACTTACTTTTTTGTACTAATGATATCTTTTAACTTAAAGTCTGAGTTAGTATTAAATAAAGTATATGAGTTGTCCATGTTTAAATGTATATCAAAGTTAAACTTACTGCAGTAATATTTATTCTGTAGTTCTACGAACTTGACGTTTGTTAAATTATTCCAATAAACTGTTTTAAAACATGAAGCACAAGATTTTTCTTTTTTTCATTACCTTAGTTTAGTGGTAATATGAATCGTACAAAGAAGTTATTAAGCTCCTATTTTATAGTTATTTAAGTTAGTATTAAGAAAGATTTTATGGTAAATTAAAACATAACCTAGAGTTAACCTTTATTTTAAACGTTCTTCATAAATTAAACAAAATAAGCATTAAATATGAACATTGTTCAGTTTTAATATTATAACACAGTTTGCAGTGTGACTTCTGATTGATCATAAATAACAATTATTATATTTTACAACATTTATTTTCATATTTTTTATGGCTTTTGTACATGCTATTGTGCTGAAATCATCTTCAATATATTAAATATTCCGTACATTTTTTGGGTGGCTTTCGAGATACATTTTTAATGACTTATGACGCAATATATTTTTATAACATTCATCCTCATATTCTAAAAAGTTTCATAGGAGGCGTAAAAACGGATATTGTATCTCGGACGATATTTTTAAGTTTAACTAAAATAACTTGTTTATTTGATCCTCAGATTATCAACTCGTGTATCTATAGGTCGGCGTCATTATGAGCATTGGGGCCATCTATATAAGTCAATTGTTTAAAAATAACAAGTACACTTGGTTTAGTTTCATTTGCGTGTGAAAATAGTCCTGTTCTTTCGCCTCCTATAGAAACATGTTTAAATATACCGACATCGAATTAATTATTCATAATCAATATTTTTGAATTGAAACTTTATGGGTCCAATACTTAAAAGAAAACCATCAAACGTAAATTAGATGTCATATGTCGTCTACATGTGCAAGTAACTTAGAATAAATTATGATGTAAAACTAACTAGCAATCACAAATATAAAGGCGGGTTTACGACGAGATAATGTGTGATATTGTGCTAAGTTTCATTCTGTTTAAACTATTACATAGATTTACGATTTACCATGTGAGAAGAATGATGTTTTATATAGTCATTTTCACTCCCATAGTCACATTTATTGTAACGAAGCGGTCAAACAAAAATATTTAAATTCAATTCAGTTTTTAAATAAGGCTATATAATTGTTTATAACTTTGATTCACATTTTCGCCTTATAAGTAATTATAATTTTATCTTTTCCGTCATAATATATTCAATTGAGTAGAATTTTTGCTGCTTACGGAACTATAGTGCCTCCTCTATGAAAACCCGTTTTTAAGATGTGATATAGTGAAAAATTTAATTTAAATCATTTAAATAAATATGTAAAATAAACAAATGTTCAATTTATGTGATTCTTCATACACTGCATACTGCAAGATAAGAAAATATACATTGGAATTAGATATATTTACATATCTATTCGATTAACCCAACAGAAAGTTTCCTAGGAACATCGACAAGACAATTCATAATTTCTAACTACGATTTCAGGGGTTTATCAGTTTCTTGTCTCTGATTTAAGGCAGCAATCGTTAAATGATTTTTGAGTATGTTTTTATATGGTTTGTATGCAAATTTCAAATAGTAAGACCTAAAAATTGCTGGTAACTCGTTAACAGTGCAATCATTATGTACAAGGAGTACATTCATAAACTTTGGTTATACAATATTAAACCTAAAAATATTACAAATAGTTAACCAAATAAAAACAACGAAACGGTCTAAGAAAATGTCTTTTGACAGTGTTACTTGTCAGTTATACTATACTGTTGTAGTACGCCACCTCAGTGTAGTGTGGAATATTATACTAAATGTAATTCAAAACTATGTTTTTGTTAAAAATGCAATAGTTAGTAGAGAAGCCAATATTAACGTATATTAACATGGTAGATTGAAATGATATAATAACTACATAATTATAAATAATACATGATGTAATGCATTTTATTAAAAATAAATTGTTGCAGACATTTTCTCGAATACACTTTTATACAAAATAATTTTGTAATTAAACATTGGAATAAAATGCCAAACCGACTAGCGACTCGTTCGTTTGGACTGAAAAATAACATCGGGTTTTTCAAATCTCTACATACGCAAAATTTCGGTAAAAATACCAGTTGTATTTGCAAAATAGTTACGAGAAAGAATTAAGAGGATAATTTGTATCAGTTTGAGAAGAAAAAACATTGAAAAGAAATATTATTATACAAAAATATATTGAGCAAAACGAGCGGCTCCTTATATGTATATAATGAAAGATGTATTTACATGAACTTTACGTTAAATACCAAATGTAATTTCTCAATTCAAACACGAGAAGCTCAACCGCAAGTTATATCACAACACAAGCATACACTTAAACAATTTAGGGCATTTATGAAGTTTTATACTTGTAAATATAATAAATAAAAAATAATTTCGCGCTCTCAATCTATTACGTTTCATAATACTGTTCGCGAAAGCATAATACAAATCTTCTGTAAATATGATGTAAGTTTATTGCTATGATTTATAATTTCTTTTTAAACTTAAGACTCATATTGCTTTTATAAAAGAAAATGGACGAGTAATTTCGAATACATCACATTAAAGAATTTACAATAGGAAAAACACTTACGTCTAAAAGTATAGGCGTGCAACATCGAGGGAACGATTATGTAATATGAAGATTACAAAGTGAATCACAAGACTCGAAACGGTTACGTGATTATATAAAGCATTTATTAAATATTACACATAAGCCACGATCTTATACATAGGGTAAGATATATCTATGTAAAATATGTATTATGCATCAACAAGTAACACGTATAAGTAGAGTGTACGCTCTCGTATTACAAGCTAAATATTTCGAACGGCTATCTATTACAAGGCAAAGGCTTCGACGCGGAGTCGAATTCATAAGTTAGTGATCGAGTTAAGAGTTATTGCACTTTAACGGAATACACTTCACCTCATAGTTTACGTTACGCTAAGGCATGCCCCGCCCGCCCATGGCCGCGAGGCAGCTACGGTGGGCGGCGAGTGCAAATAAATAAATTGTATATTTTTCATCTAGGACACGTTAAGATAAAAATAGCGAATATCTCGTACTATTAATAACTAAAGATTCATAAACACTTGTAATATACTAAGATACAACATCGGCTACTCAGTGACTAGTCTAACGGCGTATAATCATCACCATACTCGTAACGTGAACAGCAACAACGATAAATACATCACAAGGGGACGTGCGCGCGCTCGCCGCGCAGCGCTTTCTGTAAACAAAATTATATCATCATTAACATTACATAATCGTACCCGTATACCGAATTTTGTATATTGGCTCTAAAGAAGACTTGTTGGATAAGTTTTGTATGCCAGGTTAAATAAATGATATATATTTTTTAAATATTATCCAAATTGTTTTATAGCACAAATTGTTATGTTACTGTAAACTGTATACTCTTTAAAACAGTTACTGCTCATAATTTTAATATGGATTAAAGTTTACCGTGACCTATTAACAATTGTATCAGGGTAGTATTTTGAAGGTGTTCTCTTTTTTTTTACAACAATTGCCAGCAGAGTTAGAGTAGAGTTCACACATAAAAATTTCTACCTACGACCGGTAGTTACAAGTAACGTTGTACATTTAATCTGCTTACCATGGCAGGGGGCCTAGTAGTGTGCCTGCGGCGGCGAGGGCTCCGGCAGCTTGCGCACCTTCATGGTGCCGTCTGCGCCGCAAGAGAACAGCCGCCCCGCGTTATCTAAACATGAAAAGACATAAATTAATTATACCAAATATACGCGCATATGTTTATTAGAAATCAATCAATTACAATAAAATATTCTAAAGGTTGTACTGAAGGATTGGGTTATATATTTTTTTTATTAAAGTATAATACAATGTTTATCACCTCAGGTAACACATACACATTTCTGTAATTTTTAATCTAATACAAAAATATAAAAAAATTATACATATTTTTATTATTAATTCCACTTTGTTACGTTATATTTAATTCCATTTTAAGTTTGAAAAACATTGATCGGATAAACATTCAAAAGCACAAACATACAAGCCTCAATTTTATTCGATAAAAAGATTACATTGTATGCAAATTACACTACATACCAATATGTATTTGTGTTACTCCTTGGCCTATGTGTTTGAAGAATGAGCTCCTAGCGTGCTCGCCCGCGAACGTATACAGCAACTGGTGTGTCGCTAGCGAAAACACCTGGAAACGTATATTAATAAAAAACTGTTATTTGCAAAAAATAGCTTGCATAGAGGTTGTCTAATAATATGTTACGGTGTACAATGTACGTTGGAGCAAACAATCTTCATCAATCAAATTTTTATCTATATATTTTTTACTAAATTGAAGTAGCAAACGAGCATGCAGTTCACCTGATGGTAAGTAGCCACTGCCGCATCTGTTAACAACTTCACATAGAAAAGGGGTTCTATCTGAAGTTAATTACAGGTGCTTTGCTATTCCCGACTTAGATGGGCGCCTCATAGATATAAGTTAGCTGCCATCAAATCCTTTCACCGAAACGCAAGAACTGCTTCACAGTAGAAATAGGTGTGGCGGGGTTAAATCCCCAGTCGATCTAAACTGGCTGTACGACCTAGCGAACTTGTTTGCTATTATCTAATATATAAAATT
>DWLI01003076.1:0-12251 GCA_018249915.1 Cecropterus dorantes dorantes
CAAAACCTTGTTAGTTAGTTGTATTAGCATGCATGCACCAACATCCATCAATTCTTACAAACTTTCAAACTTATATTAGTAAGATTTTGTTTCATGTCTTGCAGTTGCTTAATTTCATAGCGTCAAGGCATAAGGATAACTTAATGGACTCCTCCAACTTGGCCATTGTGTTAGCTCCCAGCATCATGCCCCTGCCGGCAGCATCTACTGCACAGAGGTTGGAACATCATGTTGCTCTTGTAAAGGTAAATTGTAAAGCCATTTTAAAATAGTTACATAATTAAAATCATTTGTCATTCCCCATGGCGGAGCGGTCATCATACTGGTCTGACATGCAATGGGTTTTGTGTTCAATTCCCGCCCAGGCAGACATTTGAATGATGAATTTAGATTTCTGTCCTGGGTCTGGGTGTTTGTGTATTCGGCTTTGTGTGTCCGTGGCACCCGCAATACAGGAGAAAATCGTAATGCGGGACAATCAATGTAGAAAGTGGATTTTACCTGTTTGTTTTATTTTCAAATGAGCAATGTAACAATTATATATTGAGGATAAATATTGTCTTATTTTAAAATGTCTATTTCTGTTCTGGTATTGAAAATAATAACAATGTTACACTTATTGTTCTTTGTTGCTTTGTTGAATAGTTTGTGTAGTCATTGCTAAACACTAAACATTTTATAGATACAATTTCTTTGTTTAAAGATTGTCTTGTATGATAGATTTAATAGGGAATACTATTTTAACATTTGAGGCAAGGGCCATTTGCATCTTATGTCATGTTAATTTTATAATACTTGTTTATGAACATTATAATATAATTTATTAGCTATACGGATGTATCCTTTTGTAGTAAAAAGGATTCCGCAAATTGTTGAACTTATGTTGAACTTAGTTCAACAAATGGTACGGGACTATTTGTTAAAGCAATTTATCTATGTTTCTCTTTGATAAAACTATTATATTTAATATCAATTTCCTGTCACTAAATATTGGTGCTTTTTAGTTTTGAGGATAAGAACTGTACATTGAACTTTTTTTATCATGTTCCAGTTTCCTGTTTTTATTATTTATGTAAGCTGTTATTATCTGGGAAGTATGTTTTAATGTTTGTGGAAAATACACCCACCTAATTTAAAACCCTTCCTAGGATATGACATCTCTTTTAGTTGTTTATTTTAATTTTATGGCAATAATGAATAAATTATGAGATTTATTTAAATTGTATCAAGACCGTTGATAATATTTCAGATATTCATCGAAAACTCGCAGCACATAGGATTGCTCACGGAAGATCTCATGACTCAACTGGACGATGATTCCGATGTTTATCTGTCAAGAAGGAAAAAAAGACGAAGTGGGTCTCTTAATCGTAAGTTTACAAAGTGACTGAACACTTTGTTAAATGTAAAAATAAGCAAACATAGTTTCAAAAACAATGTATCGGTTAAGTTTACCTTGTCTTACTAAGATTATTAGTTTTTAAGTTACTTAGTATTATTAGTTGTTAGATGTTCAATCAATGTACACTAAGTATATATTACAACTAGTATTGTAGGCTTCTTCAGATCATAAAACGCCTGTGGACGTTTTATTATGCCTGATACTTTGCTGAATCTCATAACTATATTTAATGAATTTGGTTACGGACATATTTATATGAGGGCATAATATTTAATTATTTCATCGCATACTTGGAGGTTGCTAGAAAAGGGATTAAAGAATATTTATTTTTTTCCAGGCATGTTAAGCGGTTTGCGTAAAATGGTCTCTGGGAATGTGAACACACCAGCGACGGTACGAGAAAACGCTAAAACACCTGTGTTGAGTAAATCTGCCGCCAAGCGGAAATTTGACTCTTATGAAGGTCTTTCTACGAAAAAAAAGTAAGTGTTATGAATGTTATGAATATTTTCATCAAAGTCGTTAAAAACTTAATTTGAGTACAATAAATTTATTCAAACTTCTATTTCAGGAAAGAAATCACGAAGAGTCTTCCACAAAAAGAATTGTCTTTCACACCTATGAAGATGTAAGCATAAATTTTATCTGTCTACAAATTTGAACAAAAAAATGTATTAATAAAGTATAAATAACTGTTAAATATATTTACTTTATCTATTTCAGGGGTATAACAGAAAGAAAAAGATTACGATTAAGCATGATGGACGCGAGAAGCACTCCTATTATAAACTCACAAGACTTCAGTTCTCACAAAAACTCTGAAACAAGTATAAGTAGCGAGGATATGCTCACTTCCTCTGAAAATTTGTTCAGTGCTCATGACACAATTGACCTCTCCCCAGATATGAAACAGGTAGATAAGGAATACGTACGAATCTCAAAACAAGAATATGAGGAAATCAAAAGCAGAGTTTCGGCGATAGAAAATAGATTGTCTCGAGAATTTACAGATGTCATTCCTCGCGTACAACCATTACAACAAGTGCAGAATGTCTATGAACAAACATTGGAAGAAGTTGCAATGTTAAATTGCCCCAATTCGGAACACCTAGCACGGCGGTTAAGTAAAGAACTGAAAATAAGACCAAAGGAAGAAGCAAAGATAATACGATCTCCAAGCGCCAGGAAGATAGGATCTATACGGCGTCGGTCAAAAGAAAATATAACGAAAATAGTGCGTCATAAATCATGGAATGCGTCGACGCACTCGCAAGCTAGTCACAATATAGACAGATTTTATCCTTATGTAGGACCGACTCACAGAGAGAGAACCAGAACAGCAAACCCAGATGTTCGTGTTACTAAACCTCAGCCTTCAACAGAAGATGGTTGGGATAGATCAGATTCAAGTAACAATGTATTAGATACGAGTCAAAAGTATCATTCACGAAAGCGAATCAGTCTTACGCCCAACCATAATCTCGATAAAACAATAGGACATCCTCAGTCACGACGATCGTTAAACGTCACAATAACCAGCTGGGATGCTACGGCGTCAGACAATTCAGTTTTGAATTCTAGTGACAAATCCAAAAATTCTGCCCAATTCCATCGTTATCAAAACATTTCGAGTAAAAGTACTGCAATTCCGAAACCTCCACAGCAAAAGTGGAGAAATGCTGCTACTTTCTTCATGGACAAAACTGGAGATTTAGAAAGTAGTGGCCAAACTGGAAGACCTTCAGTAAATAAATTAAGAAAACAGAATGCTGGTGCTGTGCTTGCAAAGACAAAGCTTTTTGAATCCAGCTCTGATAAATCTTCAGAACGTAACGACAAAAATAATCACACTGGATTTGCGAGAAAACCACGGCTTAGCCTACAACATCAAAATATGAAGTCTCAGAAAACTGTAGGAAGTAGTAAACCTAAATCACAGTATGACACAATTCAGGATGAAATCACGGCTTTCAACAGAAATACTGCCGAATTCTCCAATGGCGTCAGGTCTTATCGGTCACACAATACACAAAGCAAAGAGGACAGTAACATGAGAACAAATAGAAAAACTACCCCACCCGTAAAGAAAATAGTGTCACCGCAATCCAACGTTTCGATAAGAACTCCACAAGTGCCTACTATGAAGAAGCCACTTTGTACTTCTAGAATTTTACGCACACCTGCAAACGCCAGTGAACTCAAAAAAGTGAATATACCCATGAAAGCAGTCCACATATCTCCGAGAAGGCGATCACCGCGACAAAAGCTACATAGAGCTAATTAGTTCTATCTACCTAGTATAAATCAAAACTAAGAACATGTTAATCTAATCAATAGGTACTATATTATTTCATTATTAATTACATTGTAAATAAAAATACTACGTTGATATAACAGGTTTTTTTTGTTGTAAGAATACGACATTAAAGGGATGATTAGATGATTTCATTTAGATATTGGTTTAAGAGTTAAGTTCCTATATCTGCCATAATTTATAGATTGGCAACCCGTGGTGGCGGCGCAGTGGTCGCCATACAGGTCTGACGCGCAGTGGGTTCCAGGTTCGATTCCTGGCCAGAAAGACATCTGAATGATGAATTTAGATTTCTGTCCTAGGTCTGCATGTTTGTGCATTTGTCGTGTGTCCACGGTACGTGAAGAAAGCATAGTTTTTCTTTTAATTTTCATAAAATTCAAATTTGATTTAACACCATTGTTGTTTACTAAAATATTATTACTATAGTCCTAAATGAACATTTTGACATTGAGTTAGTTTATACTTATCAATATGGGTTAATTTGTATACCCAAAAACTGCATGGCACAAGATTGCCGTACATGTTAAGTTAATGTTTTATGTAATAGTTTGGAAATGGGGTTTTTTGTGAATTTTCTAATTTTGTATGCAGTGTAAATTTTTCAAGTACTATTTACATGTGTATTTTTTTGATTCATGTGTAGAGTAAGTAGAGTTACAAGGATAGGGTGGTAGGTTAGGTGGTGGTTGCAAATAAAATTCAGATTTATAATATTATACGATGTATATCACGGCTTTTACAGTGGTATTCTCAGGTATAAACAAAATATTCCAGATTTCAATTCAATAAATAAAGATCATACTGACAATTCAATAAATAACAATTTCACAATCAATTATATAAAGCATCGGCGCCACAATAATTTTGCTGTTACAATAATAAGTCTTATTATTTCTGTTTGTGGGATCAACTAAAATATTCTTCTTACACATTTAGCGATGATCACAGATTTGAGGATTATAAAAAAAGCAGATTCAGAACATACCGTGCTGCCATGGAGACGATTTAACAATTCGAAATTTGCAATAGTGATTACTGAGTAATTTAGATTTTCATTATAGCTTATTTGCTAACTTATCACTATCAGCACTCCGGCCGCCGACGCGCGGCTCTTTCCGGTTCCTAACATTGCTTCTCGATCGATATCAATACCACATTTAAATTAACAATATAATAAAATATCAATTGTACCTAAGATCTTTTCCAATTAAATACGCACATTCGTTCTCAATTTGCATTTTAATATACACTAACGGGATAACGATATCCGAACTATCTACGGCCCGGGGCGCGGCGGCCCCGGCGACAACCGACGCGACTCCCTTCCTCTGAGCATAACGTACGTAATTCATAATAATTAAACATACACGTTGTGATCAATAATAAAAATATAATGATACAAATACATTAATTACTACATTTTCGATTATTGTGTGACATAAATATTTACAAAGCGCGCTAGGAGCGCCACGGTAGGCGAGGTCCGCTGCGGCCGGCACTGCGCTTGCACATCTTTATTAACTAAAACGAACAACAAACCCCGGCGTCAGGAGAGCTAACAATAAATGCTCCAAAATAAAATGATATTGTCATATAGTTAAAAAATACTTATAGGATATTATATTACAACGAGCTATCCTGACTCTCGCAGTCGCTGGATCGAGTGAATTATAACTAAACGATGGACCTTTTGCGATATTATAAACGAAACTAATTACGTTTTCCATGATTATGGCATTATAGTAAATATTATATGATAAACGTCGCTACCGGTACATCTTATTTAACGAAACAATATAATTCTAAATATCAATGTGATCTCACGAGATTATGGTACGATTATAATTTTGGGAATGCATGATGATTCTACACGACGAAATACATAATTATTATTAAGTACTGATGATAAAATAAAATGCCCCTACATATACAAGTAGCGTAACAACGTCCGAAACGTTTAACCCCGTCTTCTAGAAAGTACAAAGATAAAATACATAAATATCGAACCTATCGCACGCGGAGGATCAGTAGCTCGACACTATAATCAGCGACTCCCGTAGAACGTCCGATACGTAGTTTTAGGTAATAAAAATAATTGCTAAACTAGTGTAAGGCGTGTCGCCAGTGGGTGGCAGCATACTACATTACAACAACCGCAGTCGGGCGACACTTATATATAAAGACACGAAGTAATTAAATTATGGCCTCGAAAATGGCGTTCAACGTCGAGAACGGATTGCAAAACCTGTATATATCACAATAAGACAACATTTGAAAACATCGTCTCGCACAGTCCGGCACTATTCGATCGCCATATATATAGTGTTATGGAGATAAAAATATTACATTAAACAAACTATATGAGGACATAGACATTACGCCAGTTCCGAGGCCACGGTTTATCTATCGTGTCGGAAGAGTGTAGAGTTTTAGAATACTGTTGGCGCGAGATGGCGAGACGGAGATGGCGAGATGGCGAGTGCGGGCGCTAGCGGCGATCTCAGTTGACCATGAGCGTGTGCGACTCCATGGGCGCGGCCGAGTCGTACAGCGTGTCCGTGTCCTGCGTCGGCTCGCCCTGCAGCTGGCACTGGTTCGACAACGTCCCCGCTCCGCAGTCACAGAAAAATCTGCAAGACAAACGATGTATGTTTAACCTTATGTTGTTTTCTTCTTACGTTTACATGTAACGAAGCTATGACTTGCATAGGGTTTCGATTTCGGAATCTGGGGCCCGAAGTTCGAAACACAGACGTCTTACAGATTTTTCGAAATTATGACGTATTAGAAATAAATTAAACATGTTTATTCCATATGAATATGAAATTAAAATCAAGTTAATAATACCTGTCATGGCGGATGAATTCGACGTCGTGACCCGAATGGCACGTTTTGATGCAATTGACACAAATAGCATTGCGGTCTGTCGTATTGCAGGTCTGGCATCTGAAATACAAGATAATATTAATTTTAATAGTGTCTTTTTCGCATAGGTTATATTTTAATGGTATATTATAAGTATTTATAACGAACGTTTACAGAGAATAGAAATACAAAATTAACTTACCTATAAAAATCATGCATAGGAAAAGAAGTATAGGAAGATATTTTATAGAGGCACTGCCCGCCGCCGACGGCCTTTTCTACTGCGTCTTGATTGCTGAATATCTTATTGCCCCGCACTAGAGGCGACACTCCGGACGCTAAACATAAACCTGCAAAATATAAAAGTATTCCCCATTTCAGTGCACTGTCACATACAATTAAATACTAATTTCACCAATGTTGATTCATTTAATAAATAAGCTATTGAAATATTTAATTACTATGGACTTTTTGTCTCTCAGTATAGTCACTAAACTTCGCACTTATTAGAATTTCAAAGGAATAAAAGGAGAAATATCGCGAATGATCTACGTTCTTCTGAAAGAAGTGATGAATAATTTCTAAAAATACACAAACTACAAATCTAAGTATTCGGATTCTGAAAGCCATCATAGACGGCCGAAATTGACTGGCCTATTACCGCATAACGGCTCACAATGGACTGTTCATAATACAAACTCGATGGAAAACGATAAATATTTATTACTTGAAAACTTGTACGTACCACCAAACCTATTATTGAATATCTGGTTGTGCTCGAGCGTGGCTGTGGCGTTGTTGGTGATCTCGACGCCGGCCGCGAGCCCGTCGAAGATCCGGTTCCGACGCAACACCGGGTGGCTCTGCGTGGAGATCAACACGCCCGCTTGCGCGTTGCGAAATATGTCGTTCTCTTCCAGCACTCCCTAAAGCACAAGTAATATTTGTTATTTTATGTGCCTTAGGTATACCGTAAATATAATTAGAAGTCTTGCACTAGCACAACACACAATCACAATTTTTAAACAAGAATCTATATTTTGACCCAGTAACATTCACAAATGACTCATAGACCACATACGTTTTTTTTTTATAATGTAGAAGTAGGAAAACATGCATGCAAGCCACGTGCAAAAGTGGCTACCGCCACCAATAGATATTTATTATCATCATCAAATAAGATAAGCGTCTTAAATGAGCTTGGCCACACATGTATTGTCCCTACACAATAAGTTGGAACTTCTCAGATGTAGCCCTTACCTCACCCATCAAATCATAACACAGCAGCGCTATTATTAGACAGAAAGAGGTGAAGTGTCTAGGTAATTTAAACACACAGAAGATAATTGTTATGGTGGTCTGCAGAGTAAACATATCTATGATGTGATGGGCGACCTTATTGCTGTAGTAGTAAATTATGATTTTACAGGATTATTGTAAGAAAGCTTACAGTTTACCATCTTGATTGTATTTTCATTGTAATAAATTCTAGCCTAGATAAACATGTCCAATATCTGATAGATAATATTTAGAGTCAGTTAATTGTACAAATATTTAAAATGGTTACAGAAACCTCACCTTTCCCCCGTTAAAGATGCAGATGCCGCCGTCACGTCCGTCAAAAATCTTATTCCTCTTAAGCGTTGGGTTGGAGTCAGTCTTGATCCACACGCCGGCCATCGCGTTATCGAATATCTCATTCTGTTCTAGCAGCCCCAGGCCTCCATTGTATACAAGGACACCGCCGTTCTGGCCGCCCCATATCTTGTTCCCCCGTATCACTGGATTACTACCTGTCCTTATCTGTACCCCTGAGTATAAGTGGTTAAATATATCATTATCTTCTAATTTTCCATGGCCGTTGTCGTAAAAATATACGCCAACCTGCAAACATTATTTAGCTTTAGAATTTTGCATTAGCTTCATTTAAATTGTTATTTGATTTGATGTTTGAATTTGGTACTCATAGTTGCCGCTTTCAATAACAAATTTTCGGCATCATATTCGTCTACTTAAGTCATAAATTTTATTGTATTCAAAAATACCACATCATATGACAAGGATGGGCTAAGCAAACTTGGTAACTTTAAAATTATTAAAGGTAATTTAGGGATACTGGTTGAAACATGTTATCATCGGTATCACGGCATACATAGCACAGTAAGAATAAAAGAGACCGAATTTGAAAAAGACATTTTTTGGTGGTTATTAAGAGACGTAACATATATGTTTGTGTCCCATCATGGTTGTATGCCTTTCCAAGCACGAAATCGTGTACATGTCAAAAACACTGGACAACAAACAATAGGAGGAGTGACATAAATGAAATTGCCGAAATTCTGAGTTTAGTTCGTTTCCTTCCCAGTCTGCGATATAAGAGAATAGTAGTAAGTCAGTTCAAATATTTCAATTCCCCACTTAATTCTGACTTAGATTGGTCTCGACAGAAGATATAGATATATCGTTAATAAGATGGCTTGCGAAAAATGTTCTAAATGTTAGTATTACACACCTGCTTTCCCGAATGTATACGGTTACGCCGCAACACGGGCGTGGATCCTGTCGTGATCCACACGCCGGCGAGCGTGTTGGCGTACACTTCGTTCTCCTCGATCAAACCCTGCCCCTTCTCGTGTACGTAGATGCCACCGTGCTGCCCGTGGTGGATCTTATTGTGCCTTACAATTGGATCGCTGTTCGTGCGGATCTGAAAAAGATATACATTTTATAAAAGACGTTTTGAAATTCAACAAAATATTGTTGGTTGAGAAATTGGGCCTTAATAAGCATTATATTTACGTAATATAAGAAGTCACTTAAGTAATAAGCTTTTTGTCAATTTACAATTATCTATTTTGGTAATTATTTTGGTTTAATATAATATTATTGTGAATTATAAAATTAATTATTAAGCGTAATATAATTCTCATGGAATAATAACTACGTAATTGTAGTTCATTTGCATAATACTAGTTTTACTTCACAATGACAATATTTTAAATAACACAAGATTTGTGTTACGAAAGATATATAATTATGGTATGACTTGCTTAGTCACATATGAGGCGACCATTTTATTCCTGAGAAGTGGCATCTGAGATCAATTTCAGGTAAAAACTCTTTTTTATATACTTACAGATGTCGTTGGACAACACTGACCACTCACAATTATGTATACTGCATGCTTCTTTGCTGTTTTAAAAACAATAAATAGTATATCTCGTTTACTTCAAACTCACTTGTATACCAGCTAACGCGTTCCCATATATATTATTGTGCTCAATCAGTCCGCGGCCTTCGCCGAATATGTACACGCCGCCTTGATGCCCATTGTAGATCTCATTGCGACGTATGGTGGGATTACTGTTCGACGTGATCCACACGCCAGCGAAGTTGTTCGAGTGGATCTTGTTGTCTATGAACTGTCCTAGGCCGGATTCGTGCACGTAGATACCGCCGGTTTGACCGTGGTGAATCTCGCAGTGCACTACGGTGGGATTCGCGCCGGCCTTCACTTCGAAGCCCGCGATTCTGTTATTGTGGATGTCGTTTGCCTCGAAATAGCCCTGTGAAGATAAAAAATTACATCATCAGAAGACATACTAACATAAAGACATTACAGAAATATACGTTTTACGTATACGTTTAAGCCGTATATATAGAGGTCGTTAAAGAAAGTAAGGGGAAACCCGAAACTAAGCGTAAGATGCACATAATTATAAAGAAGTGTATAAATTGTTATTTGAACACTTAAAAAACGAAAAAAAAAAACGAAATATTTAACTGCAATGGGGGCTTACAGGTTCACAATGTCTACTATATCAGTGGTTTAGTCTGAAATACAATAATACTTTGCAAAAAAACGGAAACTACTAAGGCAGTGGTGCACCAACATAACACACATAAAAAATAAAGCTATTCACAGATGCTATATTATTTTTAATTTAATGACGGTTATAACTCACCAGTCCATTCTCAAACGTAAATATACCGACATCACGGCCGTGGTGTATGTGGTTGCGGCGCATGATTGGATTGGCGAAGTTCTTCACCCAGATGCCAGCGAGCGCGTTGCGTGAGATCTCGTTGTCTTGATATGCGCCCTGGGCATAGTCGGTCACGTAGAGGCCGACGTTCTCGCAGTCGCTAATATCACAGTGCTTGATGACCGGGTTCGCACCCGACCCACTCACGCACACTGCGGCTCCGACTGTAGATGGTTGTGACGTTAGTTTTATTATTCTTGTGCCATCGTTAGGAGTAATGTTAACGTTTACATTGTGATGTTGTAAATAAAGTTGTTTCAGACCAGTACACAAATAAAAAAATAAATGCTATCGTTTCTCTCAGAAAAGATTTACAATTATTAAATGTCAATTGATTTTATTACGTAACATGATTTTTTTAGTTTTTATCAAAATCGGTCTCATTACTCCTTTTACAATTTTTACTTATTCCTTATTTTTCTGGTTTGGGCGTCCACATACACTGAAGAATTCACTCTGTATAAGCCTTTAAATTGCATTGTAATCTGTTTCCCATGCAATAGCATATTTAATGTCATTTTTATGGTTGTTTGTTTTGTTGTTGATGAATAACAACACAAACACAACATAACATCTTTGAGTTCTTTAAGATTAATAAAAAAAAAATACAAACTCACCAACACTAGCGCTGCGTATAATACAATGATCAACGGTGGGTGAGCAGTTGTCGGAGACTTCGAGGCAGTAGTGCTTGTGGTGTTGCATTGTGCTCGTCGCGTCCGGTGAGAACTTGAGCGTCATGTGGCCGGCGTACGCACGACTCGCTCCCTCGGCGAAGGTCAACGTGGACTCCGCCTCGCGTTCCAACACCACCGACTCGGCGACGTTGCCCGCGGCACAACCTGACACAATCGGTGCGATTGTACAGTTGTCGAATTTTGCGATTGTTTTAGTATTAGAATACCATGCCATTGTCAATTGCGACTTGTTAGATTTTCTAATTAATGCTGTAATAAATTTGTTTTTAAAATCTAAATGTTTGGATTAGATTATTACGCGGAAAAGGTAAGTATGATTGTAATGTGCATTAATTGGTATAATATTTGCATTGTAATTTGGAATAAAAAGGCATTTTTATGTCACTTTTTCATTATATCATAATTCTAACTATATGTATATCCAATGTAAATAGTCCTCACAAATAACGATCTGGAAAAAATCAATAACATATTGCATAACGTAATTCTTTTAAATGGTTTTTTAAATAAAGGTGTACATTTTTATAATGTAGGTAAAATAACAAAAGTATGCATGCATAGGTTTATAATATATTAAATATGGGTTATAATTGTAATAACATAATCTTATAACCTTTAAATGTTGTGAGAATGTAATGTGAAGTAGCTCCAAACAGATGTATATCATGTCTAGTACAGCACATTATGAGAGTTAGCAAATTCAGCTGTTATGTATTATATTATTTTTAATGTCTATAAGAAGAGAATAATGAAACTCAATTTGCTGTTTCAGGGAACACGTTTCTTTTTTCCTCGGCTTAAATTTCTCTAAGGGATGGCAAAATTAACTTCTTCAGGTAGTATAAATCCGCGCTACACCACGTCCTTAATTACAATCTTTGTAAATAATTAACAAAACTAATTACAACACTCAAAATAATAAT
>DWLI01003077.1:0-12251 GCA_018249915.1 Cecropterus dorantes dorantes
CTCAATTTTCACCCTTCTACGATCAACCCTTATTTTTAAATAGCCATTTTAGTAATTTAATCATTTTTCCTTTACGGTCGAAAACTGATAAATCGTCATTTAATTAGTTTGCCAGGTCAGCTAGTAAACATATATTTTTTTAGTTTCAAAGACAGTTTGCTAAACTATTTGAAAAACGCTAGGATACGACTTTCTAACTGACACTATAACTAGAATCCAAACTCCAAACTGTACATAAAAAAACGAAGAATTTTAATCAAAATCTAAAGCTGTACATACCGGAAAAGATTAAATTTTACAAATAATATGATAATTGTTAAAATGTACTTTGCATTGTAAAAAAAATCATTACGTTACATATAAGTAAAATATATAATATATATTAATCTTGACTTTATTTTAATGATGTATTTATAGTTCATTTCCTATCATAAAGCGCTCAAAATGGAGTACGTAATAATGACGTCCATTAAAGCTAATTCTCTAAGAAAAAGTGGAAATGATGTAAGAGAAAAAGCGTTATTACATATCAATCAAGTAGTATTTTCACTTTTGCGCCAAATCACTCGTACTCCCAGTCGATAGACATTCGCTTAAATGATATTAATAATTAGCTGAGTGCGAGTTGAATGCTTACAGCCGAAATAATCATTTTACAATTTTATCAAATCCAGACCGCCACACTGTGTAAAAAAATATAAATTATGTATATATACATTACGATTCAATAGATAAACTTTAAAAACGTTAATAAATGTAACATATTTTTTATCTTTTTACTTTTATAATACCTTCTTTACTTTTTTTATCGTAATTTAAAAAATCAAGTATGTGTTTATATTACAGTATTCACGAGATAGAGCCATATGACACACGAACAGATAGCGGTGGTTTAGTAATAGAGTTCTTACCTTTCGGGTACGGAACCCTATGAAGGCAGATAACTGTTTCTGAACTATTTCTATCACTTATTTAAGGCTATTTATACCGCCATAACCAATTTCTACCCTAAAGTAGTTCCTGCATTCCGGTAAACAGAAAAAAAGAGTAACCGCCTGCGTTTTATCAGAAAGATGTGGATGCTGGCTGACTTCCATAAGGACGACAATCTTGGTTCTTAAGAGTTGCAGATATGTATCTGTAATTGGCTAATGGTAAACCCCTTTTTCTACATATATTTGGTTAGGCGAGTCTAAATGGTCACACTTTTACCCAGTACGTAAACCAGCGTTTCTGAACTGATAGGTTGCGACCTGGTACCGGGCCACGAACATTATATACCGGGTCGTAGCATTGTTAATTGCATACAGTTAACCATAAAAACATATTGAAACAAATTTTAAACCGTATTTAAGTCCGACTCCCACTTAGCAAGTTTCTTACATTAATGCAGTTAAGTTTTGTGGACATTGAAAACTATTTCACCCTCCTTAAACCAAAGTGGGTCACATTTTGTTAGACAAAATCATAATCGGGCCACGGCATAAAAAAGTCAAGAAAACATTGACTTGTAATAATCAAGTTTTATTTCTATGAATCATGTATCAATTTGCATATTTTTTCCAATCAATAGATTTACACGTAATTGTCATTAAAGTCGTTGATAAAACTTCATGAGTTATTGCACATGCCGTTCCGTCTTACATCACCATATATATTTATCAGTCCTTTATTTCTAAGAATTACATACCAATTTCTATATTTGGTTTTGTGTCAATATGGTTCTGTAATTATTACTGTTATTGTGATCACATACATTTTCTCACAATGATGATTGTACAGGTCTTTGTGGATGTTTCTCGTAATTATCAAACTAGTTTAATGCAGTATTTTACGAAAATAAGTTATTTTCCTGTTTATAATTTTGCTACTTTACAAACTATTCGTTTTCGTTATTTTAGTTAAAATATTATATACAAGTCTTACTCATTTAATAATTTCTGCCTAATAACAGCAATATTTTGTGCTTTGTTCTGGTCTGAAGGATGTGGTAAGGGAGACACACTTATCCGAGGCGTTCCAACTTAGTCCTCAGGAGTACAAACGCCTCTGTGGCCAACCCCAGATAAATACTAATCTTGTCTGGGTTTGCTTACATATGTCCATGGGTGGCAGGAGACACTTAACATCATGTGGACTGTAGGCCTGTTTGCTACTTAAATATTATAAAAAAATTAATAATACTGCATTAAATAGTACTTCATCTACTAAGAAGTATCCTTTGAAGTCCCAAAAATCGTATCTAAAGCATCAAAATCAATCATTACTGATTTTTTTTTAAATATTTCTAAAATAATTAAAAAAACAAGTAAAGCGATCTATAATCTTCCATACTGGTGTATACAACGTATTGTGTTTGCACTTATTCCTTGCATTGCAATGCGATAGATTCACAATAGTGCAGTTATAACGCGGATACTGCTACAATTTCTAGTCGTCCCACAACGTCTGGGGACCATAATCTATTCATGTCGTTGTTTAGTTAAATGATTTCCCTGTTCTACCATTACTCTATGTACTTTGTTGACAAATCGTCACTGTTGTAATCCCGATAATTTATTAAAAGTGGGAACGCAGTCTCTCTGGGAACTGGCCTCATTTTTTCCGTTGCACATTGTTCTTATTGCACTTTCGCGCCGGGCGTGATTGCGTTGCTCCAGTTACCCTACTTTATTAACCCTGTAATATTAAACTGACGTACGACCCGCATGTGTTTTGAAAATTTCAATCTTTAGCCCTTCTAAGATACAGGAAGTAACTCATTATTTTCTAAGGCTGGCCCTATGGCGTATACCCTATCAGAATGAGGGTTTATGCCATAGTCCACGGCGCTGGCCAAGTGGGCATTGGAGGACTTCACATATCTTTAGACCTTTGTTTCTTTTTTTTTAAGAACTCACAGGTGTGTAGGTTTCCTCACGATGTTTTCCTCCAACATAAATCCATCATTATTACCCGAATGCAGAAGGAGGGTGATGTTTTTATATAATACGCACATGATTTTAGAATAATTGAACTCTCGATTGGGAGGCAGAGTTCCAACCATTAGCCTTTAACCTATTACGTTTTTGTATCTTACACATGTATGTAGCGAAAGGATATCGACTTTTAATTGACGATTCCAAACTAAAGTACTAAAGCTAGAAATATGAAATTACATGTATTCATCTCATTGCAATGGGTTCCTTTTTATGACGTAGTCATTCACTAACAAAGAATTTATTATAGTTATTACTTTTCTTTAGTTTATTTAATGGTCATTCCATAACTTTGAAATTCGTTTCGAATCCGAAACCACATCTTTAACATTCGTAGTCATATTTTAAATATTAATTACCCCTCTTTTGTGTCAGTTGTTGACTACCGTCATCTATGTATATCTTAATACAAGCATTTCTATTAATGAACAATAAATGTTTACAGTTATTTTCTAAACAACATTCAATTGTTCTACAAAAACCATTGAATTGTGAGTAAATCTTTGATATGTTGTTATTTATTTTCATACACACACATAACACAAACATTTGTCAATACTGCAGTATTGAGAAGTATTTGTATTGCATCAGTAGACTGTCACTAACGCACTTTTACCTTACATAGAGCTTTGTCGTTTGACTGCGTAATACCATCACCACACCTATTTAGTCTTACAACAACAGCGCTTGAAGTCGAAGTTACAAACTAAGCAAACTTATTTATATGAAGTTTTTCAACTCATTTTTGAGACAGCTACACATGTATGTTCAAACTCAGATAGGACTTACTATTTGGAGTGAGTTAACTAAGTATATGATCTTGCATGTATTGATATAACATCAACTATCTACAGGCTGCGGTAGTTAAAAATTGTATATATATAACGTTTCACTAAACTAAAGGCTTATTTGGTAAGATACGGTGCTCTTTTTTCAAACGATATGACCCGCGTGGCGGAGCGGTCACCATACCACCAGCCAGACCAACAATTGATAAATTTTGATTCTTTTGTGGGTCTGGGTGTTTATGTCTGTCTTTGTGTGTCCATGGCAACCGCGGGGCTGTGAATGTAGAAAGCTTGCTTTTTTATATGCAATTGTTATAGAAATATATTATGAATAATAAATACAACCTATCTGGTATTAATTAAGACCTATCGCCCACCTTTGAAAAAAAGGATCCTGAGGATGATCATCGTTTCCTTACTACTAGAACTAAGATAAAACGCAATGAAAAAAGTAAATGTTTGTTAGGTAACACATTCTTCAGCAAGTTAAGTAAGTTAAGTGTAAGTTAAGTGTACGAACACGTCTATGTCATGACCCTATCATGATTACTTGCCACGTTTTTTCGGCAATTCGACATTGGTTACAAAAATTAGAAAAAAATACGCAGTCTCAAAATTTAGGTTTTTTGTTAATTAATATTGAATCGACGCAACTTTTAGGATTTAGTGAGAAAAGAATTTAAGTTCAAGTCGGCAAAAAAGGCGGAAACTTATATTTGACACCTTTGGGCAATTTAACGAAACAAAAAAGTCGCCAGTAAATTGGATAGAAAGTAGAAACCTTGTAAAATAGAAATCGTATTAAACGTTTGTTTCACGCAAAATGCTTGCGACCCAACTTTTTTTTAACCCGAGATCATACAAAATAAATAATTTTCGCTTTATTCATAAAGTACAGAGAGTAATCTATTCTACAAGGTACAATTGTCTAAATAAATTATAATACGTTATTATTAAGTACAGGCGTCAACCCTAATCAAGCAGACAAACGTAGTAGCGTTGTCGTTGTCAACTTCAAAGAGTTCTACAGCTATAAAAATTGCTAATGATGATTTAACAACGTTATATTAGCTACTTAAAGTACCTACTATCGATTCCAATCACCTTGGACGAACATAATAAAGACGATAAGCGTGTGATTGTGCCAATACAAAGCCTCGTTCGCAGTGTTTAAATGTCAATTGCTACCTCAATAATAATATAACCTGCATTTACCAAAGGCCCGTATCTACAGTAGAATTAAACCAGACAAATGCTAGTCGGATTCGCACACTAGGGGTTCCGTATCACACACGTAGTTACATATGTTTGTATACGAGTATTGAGATTATTAAGATTGTAAAAACGCCAAAAACACATATTTAAGTAAAAAAATGATTAAAACAAAGGGAGTCCACCTGTATTATGATTTTTAGTGATTTTTTTTTGTTTCACCTATCGGCCATTTTACTACACATTGTTCAGAGTATCTAGGTAGCCTTCAGTTTTTCGGCCTATAAAAGATGGATACGGATAAGTAGCCTTAGAAATAATTTGGCAGCCTTTAAGTACGGTGCCCTAAAATATAAAATACTGCCCGAGTAATGAATGAACAAAGGCATAGTTACTTGACCGTATATAGAAATAGGACTCGCTCCTTTGCAATTAAATGTATTTGTATTACAGGATTATATGTTCTCATTGTCATAACTTACAAACTTATGTATGTATATAAAAACAAAAGGTGTTAATTTTAAACAAAGACAGATTCTTCAGCTACATACATTTCTCAAAAAAAAAAACATAAATAGTATTTTGCAATAAGATGTAAGTTTGATCTGTATGAATGTAACTGCCTATTTACCTATTATTTCATTTTCTGTAAGATCTAAAAAATCAAGTATTTATATTTGTTATGTATTTGTGCACATATTTTTGGCCTAATCTTTTTCTTATAAAATACTAGGCTTTCCCGCGGCTCCGTCCTCTTCGATTACGTCTACTAGGGTAATGAATATCCTATGTGTTAATCTAGATGATAAACAATATGGGTGCAATACAAAATGTGTGCAATATTTTTTAATTGAACAGTAACAAAGCCCTACATCTACCTACACCTAGACCTGGTGTGGTCTACATCCTCATAAACTTCAGCATTTATAATATTAGTAAGAGTATATATTTATAATATAAGTAAGATCTCATGGCACGGAACTCGCATCTCACTTAAGCTCTTCTATTTCTCCATAACGAAAAGTGAAGTGAAGTACTTTACTGTATACCAATCACCTTGATCAATAACAAAGGGCATTCGTGTGGGCACGCGAAGCCTCAGCGTCGCTCGAATGCCAATGTCGTCTAATTTGCAAACCCGTTCTTACTGTTATAGCAGACCGTATGACCCACATAATGAGCACAATAATCGCCTAGGAAATATTTGCCAAAACTAGCAACTATTTGACCCGTCAACCATAAAATTCCGATAATGTTTGGCGTAATTGCTTCATTTGCATAGCGATTTGCGTTGATTTTTTAACTAACACTTTTATTAATGACTTATGATGCCGGCACACTTTTTTGCGACGAGCATTAAATAGGTGTAAAGTCAGATGTTAATTAGTCTGCATATGATTGGCTTTAATTCTCAATCTAAAGGTAAATTGTGATCCTGAGAACGATCACAGTTCTGATTCTAACCATAAACGAACATTCTGACTAAGTTGGAATATCTTTATGTGCTGGTATAATCCCATTTATTACGAACAGACATAATTAATTACAAGACAATAATAAGTCAAATGGTGTATAATCCCATATCATATATCTCATGTTTTAATGTTTACGGATAATTATTAAATTAATTTGTAATATTACCACTTCTAAGAACTATATACATACATTTCTTTTATTACATTAAATTTTCAAAAAATTAAAAAAAAACTATTTGTTTAATAAAATACGATTTGGAAAACTCCTTAATGCCTTTATAATTTACCCCGTAATTAAATTAGTAATGATATTTTATGTACACTTAAATATAATAAAAGTAAATTTCTTAACCTTCTCGGAAAAATATCATAAATATAATTTAACGTGACAAAAATCTAAATAGACGACGTTAATAAGATTTTCGGACTAAAATTTATATTTCCTTGAATTACAGACCTTTGTTCTGACTTGGCTGTGACAGGTTAAGGCAAAATGTTAACATAAATATCTAACCCAGGAACATAAACGCTTTAAATTGCTTATGAATTATTAACACTGAGTAATAAATATCATCTCGCTTATGAAACATTTCATATCGTAAAAAACTGGCCAAGTGCGAGTCGGATATTTGTAGTGTGGGGGCCCTCCTTAGCAGACAGACGGACAGCAGTTTTAGTGATAGGGTTCTGTTCTTACCTATTTGGATACGGCACCCTAAAAACAAGGATGTTTACAATTGTGTCCAACAGTAAGTTTAACGTTCAAATAATAATTGTTTACGTGTGTTTGTTATAATATTCACCTTTACTTTATAAAAAAATATAAAATATAGTCTTCTCATAATATTTTCCTAGCTGAAACTTCGTGTGCTCGGTAAATTCACTACTAATCTTACGAACACCCCCTTTTATATCTTTATAACATAGTTATGTAGCTATTCTTATATTTATGATCGTATAACTTATTCTTGCCGTATAAGTTCAAAAGGAATAGATTAATATATAGAGTATAATACCAATTCTATTATTATATAGATTAAACACTAAGCATATAAAACTCCAGGATCAATATAATAACAAACTCATTTAGGAGCTAAATTATAAGGCGAAAGTCAAATATACACCAAAGGAAAACCGTAGACAAAAACGTGTATAATATATATCGCAACGCTGTTCCACTGAGTTGTAATTTTAATAAAAATTCAAAGATTATTAGAGCGCAACTTCTTAATAAAGTTCAATTAATCCGATGGCTACCATGACAGCGCGTAATTAATGCCAATTACATTACGTAACTGTGTTTAAAGCATTACTTCAGTTAAATTTCTATTGATTAATCTTTAATTTAAAATTAAATTAATTATAACCACTTAAAACTTTGGGAAGTTAACTAATTCCTAACTCGCTAAGATGATCCTTAGCTAAAGTTTTGTCCATCTGATTCTACAATCATGTGTTGAATGGCACTAAAAAACATTTCTCTTTATACTTGTAGTGCGACTGTCGCCTTTGGATACCTACCATCAAGCCTAGATAGACTAGAAGTCCGCCTGAGGTCGGCTATAAATGCATTGTAACCTCTGAGGACTAAACTGCAAGCCAACTTTAAACTACATGCCTTAACCTACAAACCGTCTATAACTAAAATTGTATCCAACACAATTTTAGTAATATACGTTTTCTTATTCGAGTACTTACAAAATGTCTGTAACGAAATATGTGTATGAAATATTTTTAGTAAAATGCATTTTCTAGTTCCAGTACCTACAAAATATCTACCTAAAATTGCATACATCAGTTTTTGATTAATATGGTTTCTTGTTCCAGTAACGTCAGAATGGGTGCGGTGCGATGAGCCACGTGGTGGTGGCGCTGGCTGTACTGGTGACGGCGGGCGCTGCGCACGCGCAGCTCCGGCCGGCAGACGCGCCGCCCGCTATCAACGATACACGTGAGTGAGTCTTTACAACTTTATACATGTTTTAATTCTATCTACTAAACTTAACCTTTACTATGAATTATGAATTCACTTTCAAATGACTGATGCGCCATTATAATTTTTTTATTGTCAATGTTCGTTAAGTTTTTAATTTTTTTTTAATTTACCGCGCAACTTTTTTCATTTTTATGAGAATATTCTCCTGACACACAGCAAAAAAAATAACGCATTGGTCTTGCCGTGAGTTCATACGTTATGTCATAATAAAGGGAAAAAGGGATTATCTATATATGTATATTACATTTTTGCCTTGTATGTTGCCGCAAACGTGCAATATGGAATGACCTTACTCTTTCCTCCTCCTCTGGGGTATTATCGAAGCGCTATGACATGGCTCTTCAAAATGGTGCAAAACAGCGCTCCCTCAGAGCCGACGACGCATTGGCCACTCCTCTTGCACCCCAGACGAAAATGACAACTTTCCATCAGGTTTCCATCAGGTTTCCATCCTTATTATTAGGCACAGACATAAAAAAGTTAGGTCGGGTTAATTAAGCCGATTTGTAACAAAGATTTGGAGAATAAGCCCTGGTCAGGCGGATATCTAATTCTGCAAGACGAAATTGACCAGTCTTGTAGTGAAGCGATCACCTTACCAGTCTGATGCGCAAAGGGTCCATGATCTATCCTTGGTATGGAAGATCTAAATGATGAATATAGATTCTTCTGGGTCTTTGTTTATGTTCTCGTTTTCATGTGTTCATGATTCATGTTCAACAAATTGTAACGCATAACAAGGCATAGCACTAAACCGTTCAGGATAAAGGACATTTCAGGATTAGGACATTTCACGATGCCCAAATTGCACCAGCGGCGACAATGTAGGTACGTTATAATTATGCAAAGGTCATAGGCCGCCCGCTCACGCTCAACCGCTAAACGCTCTTCATGGACAGAAATAACCACTTAACTCTGAATCGACTAGATACTACATGCAAGATATATCTGATTAGAGTTTTTTATGTATATGATATAGAAGTAGCAAACGTGCATGCAGTCCACTGGTAAGTGGCCAATGCCATCTATGGACATCTGTAATAAACCCCAGATAAAATTAGTCTTACCTGACGTTAGCCACAGATGCGTTGCTACCCCTGAGGACTACATTAAAACAGGATCCTCGGATAAGTATGTCTCCCTTACTTCACCCTTCAGACCAGAACACAGCAACGCATAACTCGGCTGTTATTAGGCAAACATTGATATGGCGGTGGGTGTTTTGGGGTCGAACCACAAAGAGTCCCTATACTTGAGTTGGTTTGTTTAAAACTTTAGAATTTTTGACACCGGTTTATTTAACTGGTTATATTTCATCCGCTAGTAAAAACGTCCAATTGTGATAAATGTTTTAACACCCGCGCAATAACAACACTGTTAAAACAAATTATATATCATTGTTATTATTAATTTATGAAACTATTACTAAACCGATGAATGAAACCTCACAACAATTGATGCTATCTTTATATTTTAATCTAAACGATTAATCACGGTACAATTATTTTGTCAATAAAGCTTGCATAGTTGATAGGTTAAAATCGTGCGGAACAAAATGTTACACAATAAATAGTTAGATCTAGATACTTAGGGCCTATACACACAAACCACAATCGCTGCCTGGATTTGCATGCATGGACTGAATTGTGAAGTACGAGTAGATGAAAATACATAGTTTTATTCGTATTAGCTTCAATTTACCCTCCAAGCATCTGAGAACCTTTAGTGCGTTCCTTAAAGAACAGGCTTTTGCTGTCAAGGCAAGTAATCATCTTCAATTTTTAAAAGTCATAGGTTGCTTGAAATTCGAATCTAGAACCTTCCTATTGAATAGACTTTCAACCGCTAGGTTATGAGGAGCGACTACTCACATGTAACCACTTCTTTACAACATTTTGTCGCTGCGATTTGTAGTAGTACGTGTGAATAAGACTTAATTCTAAATAACATGCACCTAATATAAAATGCTATGCATTCTAATCATTGTGGCTCCTTGATATGTCATTTGCTAGACTCGGTTAGAATGTTATAAGTAATTAAGTGTGTTTATGTAAGTATACGTGATTAGAATGGCCAATTACAGGTATAAGCTGCAAAACCGGCAGACCGATATGGCCATGAGAAATAAGTAAATAGTGATATTATATTTATTTTAAACTAAGTTGATTGACGAGCGTGTGGCGGAGCGGTCACCATACCAGTCTAACGCGGAGTGGGTTCCGGGTTCAATCCGCGGCCAGACGAATATCTGAATGATGAATTTAGATTTCTGTTCTGGATCTGGGTGTTTGTGTATACGTGTATGCTTTGTGTGTCCATGGCACCCGCGACACAGGAGAAAATCCTTGTGCAGAGCTATGAGTATAGAAAGCATGTTTGTGTTTACGTTACCATCTAATATACTCGTACGTACCTCTATTTATCACTTGACCTAACCTTTATTTTACTAATATTAATATTTCGATTAGGTTATACTCGCGGTTCAGTCAACTTCGGTCATTAATCAGGATAAAGAGTATCCTATGTGTTAATACAATTCATAAACTGTGGGACAAATTTCAGCCAAATCAATTTAGCACTTATTTTATTAAAGAGTAACAAACATACATACATCCTCACATACTTTCGTTTTTATAATATCAGTAGTAAGTATGAAAATGATCGGATATGAATGTATTCAATCTTATTTTCTATTTAAGTAATCAGAAGAACTTACTTATGTGGTTTCTGATGATAATTTAGATGTTAATTAACAATGTAGATGTTCAGATTTGATAATGGCAATACAAAACTCACAGTTAATTTAGTTAAATGTTTAACGTTAAATGACAGCATTAGCATGTAGAAATATCATCTGTTATTTTGAAAAGACATAATTTTTTAAATTAATAGGTAAAAGAAAAAATATGAGATCCAATACGAATTGTAAATCACTCCACCAATTGTGTTACAGACGATAAGTTTACATTATTTTATAAACATGTTATTTAACTCTTACATAAATAATTTATTAAAATATTACTTCTGCATATTCTCAAATAAATTAAATTCAATTAATTTACATATTTTTTTTATTATTTTATCGTGATATTTTTTTTCTTTGGAGGATCTCAACCGCGACACCGAGTACGAGAAACAGGAATACTGTTATATTATCTGAAGGATGAAATGTTCAACTAAATCCTACTTTTCGCTTTTAATCTATAATGGTGACCACGAACGTCGCCATAAATGTTTATTATTTTAGAAAGGCCCCAAGAGAATGAATACTTGACACAAATATAATTTTACATTAAGAATATATGAAATAATTGTTTATTTTACTACCGTTTACGTCAGAGCAATACTTTCGATATATTTTTTTATATAACATCTGATATATAAAATACTGTAAAGGTAAATACTATACAAAATCGTCGGTTGATTTAAATATAGGGTTGTCACAACCAAATATCTCTACAACTGATAAATATAATGTTTTCCATAAGTACATACCATACTTCTACGGACGGATTATTTTAGACTAATATAATCGCGGAACTGATACATTTTAATATGTTACGGGTACTCACGATATGTGGTTTTTGAATTTCTTTTTGCCGAAATTTCGACCCAGTTGGATCGTGGTCACGGCGAAACTGCGATGACGGGGAGAAACCATTGACAAACACTAGTGGTAGATTAAATTAAGCCTCATATTACTGAACTCAGAATATCAGTGGCAGTGAAGCTGCGCTTAGAGACTTCAACTTACCTTTATGGCATTATGTATTATTTGTAACATGGTATTTGTTTGACGTAT
>DWLI01003078.1:0-12250 GCA_018249915.1 Cecropterus dorantes dorantes
GGATGACATCAAATTTATGAAAAAAATGTTTTTTTTTGTCTATCCGCCCGGATGACGTGATCCGTAACCGAATTTAAAGTACACCGTAATATATGGGCCATCTATGTTGTACGTAACATGTAGGTCTTCCAAATACAGCAAACCAGCCTTCAAAAGTCCGGCAGTCGGACGAACCATAAAATTACTTACTGTAATAGCTTGCTTGTTAAATGTCCATTCGAAGAATTATTAATTACTGATTCTCTTTTGCACATGGAGGCGATTTACGTCATTTCATACATCCACTGGCCGCAACTGTGTGCCCTTAGATCTATGTGAACACATTTGGATTTGCTAAATTCAAACTCCTTGGTTATAATTTACTAAATTACTTGAAAACTCGATATTCAACGAAAAGAATAACAGCGTTCGAGTTATTGAACATCTCGAACCAATAAAAACTAATAAAAGTACAGTCACGTACGGAAAGAAACGAAGCGGAGTATTCCGAATCAAAAAAATACAAACCGATTTATCCATTTTTTATGTTAATTATATTTGTATGAGTACATTTTTCTGTTTCTACCGACTGGCTGGCTACATTTTCCCCGCTGCAGAATTTGAAATTCAAATTAAGAACAAATCCTGTTCCACGGTTATTCAAATTTATATTCGGTCGAGGACCAATGACGCGGAAATATGAGTGCGATCTTTCATTTTCTGGGCCAATTTACAATGATCACGCTTTTATACGCAATTATACTTTTCCCTTTGTACTGTTGCGAATAAATTAAAATTTAATGCGTGTGTTTTGTGTAATGGAGACGAATATATGAATATGTTATGATGAGAGGAACTGTAATTTTTGTATGAATTTTTTTCGCGTTTCCGTGTTTTACGTTAAGTTGTCAGTGCACGTTGTCGGACGCCTTATGGGCAGTTGAAAGAAATCAGGCTTTGGCAAAGATCTTCCGTCAGGCCCCGTGATCAAGCCGCAGAAGCGACCGTGATCCCATAGTCTTAGTTACGAACTTGTATATATGTAAGATAATGAGAAAACTTTGATACAGAATTCTTCGATTCAGAATGCAGTGATCTTTGTATGAATTTCGAGAAATCAACACGCGTTGGTTACCCTCACTAGTCTGTCTGATAATTTATAGCATGTACATCATGGTAAATCAGCTATGAGAAGATGGAAGCAATGTAAAGTAAAAAGTGTTGCAACAATTAGTAGCATAGGAAGATTCCCACCAAGCGGAAGGCTCATTATATCTTTAGTGTATCTTACTAATAGGATAATACTAGGTTATGTACTACTGGAAAGTATAACATCCGCGTGATACTATTCAATACTACCGTGATCATTTTGAAATCGGTACCGGACTAGACACATCTAAATGAAGATAGATTTCTGTTCTCGGTCTGGGGGTTTTTGTCCTAATGTATTCGTTGAACCTCCACAAGGTTCGAACCACGACGTGAAGCTCCTGTGGGGTTTTATCTGTAGAAAGGGTCTCGTAAAAACGTAGGAAGATATGAATAGAAAAAGTCTTAAAGTACTTCTACAATGTATAATCGATTGGTTTCATTTTCATTAGCATATGCGTCTTGATAAGTAACTACAATCAGTTCAAACAAAGACAAAATGTCAGGGTTTAATTAGCTCGAATGCGATGTAGCTTCCTGTCCTTTCAATGACTTAATTAAATCAATATAACCAGGAAGTTCTTAAGTACGAAGTCCACTGGAAATACTGGCAACTTTGAAGAGAATTATTATGAAGTAGGTATTTTTAATTAATTCCAATGTTTTTATGTAGTTAAAAAGCAATAAAGCGAGAGTGACTAATTGATGAATCTAAAAGGATGTTTTTCTTTAGAATAAATAGTGTTGTTTTAGATTGACACATGGTTAAATAATGTAAAGGTATGAAATAATTTTATTTAAAACGGGTGATTTAATAAAATAAACTCATTTTATATTATGAGCGTAGCAAATGAGCTTGTAGTCCACCTGATGATAAGTGGCCACTGCCGCCGATGGACATCTGTAATCAACCCCAGATAAAATCAAAATCATATCTTAAGTTAGCCATATATGTGTTGTCACCCCTGAGGGCTAAGCTGAAAGACCTCGGATAAGTGTATCTCCCTTATCACACCCTTCATACCAGAACAGGACACAGCAATGCAAAAAACTGCTGTTGTTAGGCCTTAGAAAGTTCAGCATAAAATAAATTGGATAGATTGAAATTTATCGAACACAACACATTTTAAATCTCACTGATGAGAGTTTCTGCTTACAGTTATTACAGGCCAAAAGTTCCACAATGTTCCAATAACGATTTTTAGAAGACACAGGCTTGTATTTTTTTCCTGTCACGTGTTGAAACTATAACTATGAATTAACATTTTAGTGATGACCGTGAGGACCATATTTGCTTGTGGAAAAATTACGGATGCTGTATATATTGATATATGTAATGTATATGTAAACATTAACATGTTTAGAATTCACTACCTACGTCAAAACTATGCCATAAAATAATATTAAAAAGACAAACTTTCTTACAGGGTATTCTCAGTTGAGATTCATATTTCTACCGGTGGTAGTGTTACAGAATGTAACTGACAATTTGTAAGTGCCTCACGTATAGTCAACATAAAAACATTTCACTTCATTTGCAGCAAGCAAAAGGTGGTAGAACCAGTGTAGTTCGACCGGGGAAGTACCCCTGCCACACCTATTTCTAGCGTGAATCATTTCTTGTGTTTCGTTGGAAGGGTGTGGTTGCCGGCGTACTTTTACATGAGACGATCATCTCAGTCCTCGGTGTAGCAACGCATCTTTGTTTGACTTTCGATAGAACTTACGTTCTATATGAAGTTACTTACAGATGTGCATGGGCGGCAGTGATCACTTACCATCAGGTGGACTGCATGCTCGTTTGCTACTTCAATATTATTAAAAAAAAAAGGAAATAATCATAACGGGTGTTAATATGAGCAACGTTAAACAGATAACTGCCTATATTTTTGCAAAACGTTGCGAAATTGAATACCGTAAAAACCCATACCAACAACCCCAGGTGGCGTTCCTTTTTGTTATTTGAAACCCGTAAAATCTATCTAAGACCGGTAAGCTCATATTTCCCCAGGGATGCAGTTCCATTTAGTTAACAAAACTTCGGTCGCACACCATCTGCCCGTATCAGCTGCTACACGCTCGATAAACCAGCTCAATCGTGTCGAAACATGCAAAAACATTCCTTACGTAACCATGTTTCGGGGCGCAAAGAGAAAAAGTCGCGTAAATAAACCTCTTTACAGCTTAAAGTGTCCTCTCCTGACCGGTTCGCTCTGAAATAGTGTTCTTTAAAGTTGTGAATATGCTTATTGTCGATGAGACGGCGAAAATAATGTTATCCTGTTCGGTGAACATAGTACGAGTATATATTAACTATTAAAATGCAGCCCACCTAATGGTAAGTAGCTACTGCCTCTCATGGACATCTGTAATCAAACCTAGATAAGGCCAAAGTTTCACCTAAGGTTAGCCACAGATGCGTTGCTACCCCTGAGGACTAAGATGTAATGCCTCGGAATAGTATGTCTCCCTTACCACACCTTTCAGACCAGAACACAAGAGCGCATAACACTGCTGTTATTAGGAAAAAATAGGTGAGGCAGTGGTGTTTTCGGAGTCGAACCACAAAATTTCTACTACCTTCAAAATTTATTATATTTTGTTTTACTTATTTTATTCGAAATCTTCTCGTTTGATGCTATGATAAAAACGTTGTAATGAAATACCAACGAAAAATGCAATAATCTGTGACTAAGATGAGTACAACTAATTATGACACAAATTTAGGACAGAAACAACTTCTAAAAATATGAAATAAAAAAAATTAAAACCTAATATATTTCCTACGTTATTATAAAGTTAAATGTAAAACAAAACAACATGAATCTCATGCATAGAAGTCAAGACTTGGCGCTCGCGCTTGGCCGTTGTTGTATACAGTTTTGCATAAAAAAACCGTTACACTCTTCAAGACAACCCCTCTAGTGTGTTGTACTCTTGCGACTTAATGAGCTTCCCACTTAAGTTGACTTGCTTGCAATTAAGTCTGTCAAAGGATAGGTTTCACTCGTTCGTCACTCCAACGCTTGTCGGTGAGACGTATTTTATTTTTATAAAAAAATGTAGCTAAGATGTTAAGGAATGTTGGGAGCTGCTAGGAGTTAGATGAGTGCTTTAAAGGTCATGTAAAGGTTTTTAGGCGAAATAAACACACACACACTTTCTTTCTACTCGTAGCTCTATACTAGAATTTTGTCCTGTGTCGTGGTTACCATGGACACATAAGACGAAAACACAAACGCCCAACCCCAGAACATAATCTAAACTCATCATTCAGATGTCTGTGTGGCCGGGGATTGAACCCAGAACCCACTGCGTGTCAGACCGGCATGGCGACCGCTTCGCCACGCGGGTCTTCAAAATAATCTTCATAGATCATGTTATGCCGGGGGGAACAGAATGTATATGTCAGAGTTTTACCATGTAAAACTCGTGTTGTAGATTCTCAATGCCGAGAAACGAGTAAGCGTTAACATTACATTCGCGGCCCGGCAACCTCGTCCGGCGTTGGTGTTAACGTCACCTCCCAAAAACGAGCGAATTCACTTAGTTGTGTTTCTCATGAGGTAAACGTGCACTAGAATGCTTTTAAACATCTCAAGTTCAATGACTTTATCGGAGGTAAAACTAGCAAAACTAGCAGTGGTTCGACACAACGTCGACAAAACTGTTTGTGCCTTAAAACAACCATTTTAAGCACTGCTGTGTTCTGGTTGGTGTGGTAAGGAAGACATACTTATCAGAGACGATTCAATTGAATCCTCAGGTAGTCCTCTGTGCTAACGTATCAGTGGCCAACCTCAGGTAAGACTGAGTTTAACAAGTTTTAATACAGATGAACTGCAAGCTCGTTTGCTACTTCTATATTATAACTATTATTGTATATATATGTAAACTATCAGTTACGTAAATAATATACGTAAAATACGTTACGTAGTTATATACGTATCTCTTATCTTATCTTATCTTCAGAAATGTTCAATGGTACAGCGTGCTTCAGAACTCGTTTTAGGGAGACTTGTGCCCAAGAGTGGAAAACGAAATATTTACTGTACAAATTTCGACCTGAAAATCCATTAAAATGTAAAATTTACAATTTTCTCAGTGTAATAAGGTAGAACAATGAACCAACTTGTTTCGAACTTTGCAACCATTAAGGTGTTCAGGAGAAATGAGTATGCAAACAGCGGAAGTAAAAATTCATGCGATCCACGACCCACGTGGCGGAGCGGTTACCATACCGGTTTGACGCGCAGCGGGTTCCGAGTTCGATTCCCGGCCAGGCAGACATCTGAATAATGAATTTAGATTTCTGTTCTGGGACTTGGTGTTTGGATATTCGTCTTTGTGTGTCCATGGTTTCTGCGACACAGGAGAAAATCCTAGTGCGGAGCTGTGAGTGTAGAAAGCATGCTTTAGTACTTAGAACCTGTGACTTTCCTCGCTTATCATTCATTCTCACTTTTCTGTTAATTCACATCATAAACTATCTCTGTACTAATACGCAACGAAATCTGACCAGTAGTTTTTGCAAAGAGTAACAACTTGTAATAACAAATTAGTTCGATTTATTGACTAAATACAAAAATACATGAACATCATTTTAAATTTGTGACTGGCCAAGACTCGAACCTTCAGGTCACCGTTTTATTTATCTACATAACACGCGCCATATACCTTTATAAATATTATGGAGAAGTCCCAGGAACATTTCCTTGCGTGTGTTGATTGACTCTTAAAGCATAAGTAAGCAGTAGCAGAATAAGCGCATGCACTATAATGTTTAACAACCATCTTTAACGGTACATTTTTCACAAATAAAATGTTTTGATTTGATTAAAATTTCGTACGTTTAATACTTATGGAAACTGCGTCAAAATTTTATTTCTTAAGATAAAATTTTACTAATATTATAGTGCGAAAGTTCATGGCGATGTATGTATGTTATTCTTCCACGTAAAAATTACTGGTCGAATTTCGTTGTAAATTGTCCAATAGATAACATAGAATAGAATTCATTACCGTGACAGATGTGACCAAAGCGGGCAGACGAATATCCTAGAACTTAACATAAGACCAGTATCAACATTTTTACAGTAGCAAAATACTAAAACAGACAAGGATACTTGGACAAACATCACTATATTACATAGGCAAGATAAACCTTTTGTGATGGACCGGCGACCCGGTATGCAAATTACCGGGTCTTTTATAATAATACTGGCGGAGTGTGGTTAATGACATTTTTAGAGCTATTGTGCAAGTTTGTCGTTCGTGATGCGCCATGCGAGAGGTTGATTATGTTATTCTTTTGGAATGTTAAAATGAAAATTGGAAATTATATTGTCAGCTCAATTTTGTATGTTTAATTTCGTTTATGGGGAAGGGATTTTGTTTGCGTATGCGTTGTTGTGGAACTATAACAAAATTGTTTTTGTTTTTATTTTATATAGATTACCCAATCTACATAAAAATAGAGACACAAATTAAATTCCGGAAAATATGAAACACACTCGTATTTACGAATATTTTGGAAATATCAAAATTGCCAACTGCGTGCCGGACTAGCACACGGAAGGTTCAGTACTACTATCTGTAAAAACGACAAAAAATCCAAAAAAAGACGTTTGTTATATGGGAGCACCCCTTAAATGTTTATTTTATGTTAATTTAATAATTTATTTGTAAATTAAGTGTTTTACTATATATTTTGTAAATATTTCAAGCGCTTACCTGCTGCTGTAATTAATGTTAAAAGTAAAAAAAAGCCGTTTGTAGCATAATAATCTGCCCTACCATACAACAAACGTGATTTTTTTTCGCTACATCAAAAATATTTTATTCTGTGAAATATATCTGTGAAAATGTCAACTATCATAGTTCACGAAATACAGCGTGGTGATAGAAAAACGGACAGATGGGCAGCAGAGTCTTAAAGACCCGTTTTACCCTTCGGGTACGGAACCCTGAAAAAAAGAAAATCATCTTAATTTTTGTATTTTAAGCGTGTCCATGTTTATGTGGCAAGTAACTAAAAGTATTCATACAATTCTATTATTTTCTAATGTTTATTGGTTACCGTAGCAATCTAGGTCCGTCAGTTAATTTAAAAAGAACAATAAAAAATGAAATGCCCCTTTTAAAGTTATTTTAACGAATGTATCCCATATGCATTAGAATTACCTATTTATTAATTACTATTATTTTATTATTAATTAAAATCATTAAAAATACTTAGCTTTTTACATTTTTGGTTATCTAATTACATATGGATTATAATGTTAATTTAATTAAAAAAAATTTTTTTTTTTTAACTTTTAATGAAGTACCTGGCAGCATTTTCTTCGTTTAAAGGTTTTTTTTTCTTCGCTGAGTGATCTGAACTACGGTCTGAACTACTACTGACGGTCAAAAGCTACTAGTACAAAATCAGTGGCAAGATGCATTCGCTACCCGTTCAGTTGGAGCTGTAATTGATCAGTTCAGTTATTGAAAGCCGCTCCAATTTCCACGCTGACTGCTTTCAGCTGGGACGTGCTGTGGTAAGTAGCTGTTTTGCATTTTTGTTTGATTATTTTGGAATATAATGTAGAACTGTGTTGGTGTAATGTTCCATGGCTGTAGTCGTTATTTTTGTTATTATAATTTATTCATGGAGACAAGTTTTATTTTTTCATGAGGTAAGTCGTGAGTATAGTTTGTCGCGCAATTACAACGCAAGTTAATTGAACGAAGTTTTAATTTATCTGATAATTCTCCCATAATAGCAATCATATAGGATTATAAAATGAATTATGTAAAATAATTCATTTTTTATCTTTCATTTAATAGATACAAAAAAGGTAACGATTTCAGTTTTGCATTTAAAAATTAAAGCGTTAGAAGTATTTAAATCGTGATGCACATAATTAAAATATTACTTATTAACTCGTCATATGAAATCTTATTGTATTGTTGTAAAGTTAAATGTAAGTCGAATTCTACATTTGAAAAATGATAGTTTAAAATCGGTCAAAAATAAATAGACAGTAAATATCAAGCAGTTAGCTACCACCGCGTCACCGGGCGGACGTCGAGCAGCCATCGAAACTTTAATTAAAGCGAAACGAATAAGGTGTAATATTTCTCACCCGCGATATCGCCCCCGAACACTTGCACCGAATAAAGATATTATATCTCACTCACATTTGGAAATTAAATAAGAAATTTATTACAGAAATACTTTGAAATGCTTAGTATTTGTTTTTCTGTGCTTTATAATCTGGGCATACAGTCTCTCGGCTCGTATAAATCGTAACTGGTATATAAAGTTAAGTGTAAGGCAGTTAACGTTTAATATAAGCCAAAAGCGTTACGCGGAGGAAGCATTTAGATGATAGTCCCGAGATAACCTCAGTTTTTATCCTTGGATAACATTAATTGTTGGTGGTAGAGCCGTTGGTGGTAGGTTCGTCTCCTGAGGCCTGTTTGCCACACCTATTTCTGTCTATGTCTTCATACTGTATCTGTATGATGGGTGTGTGATGGAAGACATGTTTATCCGCATTCCAACTTAGTCCACAGGAGTAGCATTGCATCTGGGACCAACCTCAGATATCTGGGGCTTGAAGCAGATGTCCATGGGTGTCCACTTGCCACCCTGTATGCATGCTCTATAGCTATATCCATATCATAAAAAAAGATACAGAAATATTATTGGATAGCTAGAATCGTTATGCCATGTCGGATGCTTTGTGGTTTTAACATTCTCTATAGGTTGGTCTAACTTTGCAATTGTCCCCCAATCAGGAAAGATAATTGTTTCCAGTAGTGACACATGAAAAATGCCCTATTAAGGGTTAAATCTATTAGGACGTTTTTATTAAACATAAATAGGTGTGGTGATGATGCTTCTGAAGTCAAACCATAATATGTTCTTCAATCTTCTTCCACCTTCAATCTTCAACAAGTTTTGATGTACCTACTCGTATTTCAATATCACACTTAAGAAAAGTTACAAAACTCTGTTTACATCTCGCAATATTTACAAAATAATACAAAAATGATACACATATTTAACATTCTTCAAAATATAGAGCTTTCAAGAAAGTTTAGGAACCGGCGACAAGTGTCGAATAGCTCACGTAAGCTGCCGGATCTGTGAGCTTTAACGCTGTTATACAAGAGCTTTCCGAGGCTTCTCGCGAACTCCGGTTAACGCTGGAATCTGAAGCTCATGTTTTGATAGTTTTAATATACGAAACACGGCAGTGACAAGTATCAGAAGATTTAATAAATTCTATTTATGTTATACTCGTATTCGACTATGTTTGTTTATTTTTGTAATTTTCTTGCGGCTTTTACTGAGCCCTAAAACTATTTCTAAGGACTTATACGAGATTTAGACCATAATTGGTTTTATTGTTACAAATAATTAACTAATGCGGTCATTTACATTTTTATCAAAAAATCTAATATTTGTGAAGCAACACTTTTTAAGAATCGCTGTGATGTACAACTCGATGAAATGAAAATGCGTCACAATAAAGAATAAAACACATAAATGTAACGAATTAAATTGACGAGAGAATGGTTAAATATTATATACCCGTTTTTTCTTTTTTTTTGTTTGCAGCAGGTTCCCCCACCGTCAAAAGGTTCCTGACGCCGTGGGAGCGAAGTTAGATTATGTGGGATTTTTACTGCACTACAACCCATCCGGTGACTGCGCTCAGTGCTGCGAAGAGGACGCAGGGATCTCCAAAGGATCGCAACCGGAATCTTCTGAGCGCGTCGCTCCGTCGGGCTCCACCCAGGTGAGCGGCTGGGCCCACCGCACCGTCTGGTGTTTACGGCGGTATGCGATCATACATACCGCCGTCCTTCCCCGGCCTAGCTGGAGGGATTGATCTCTCACTCGTGTCACCCGCAACCCTGTAGTTAGTCACCTTAGTCGCCTCTTAAGACAAGTAGAGGATATCGTAGCCCTAATCTAATCGAGAACTACAGGGTCGATACCCATTTATCCTATTATTTCTGATACCATCTCAATCTCTTGTAGACTAATTTTCTGAAGTTTCACTTATGCTATGTGTGAATAGCACATACATACTTTTTTAAATTGCAAAAAGTTTAAATTAAAAGTTTTGTAAAACATATACGGTAGTGTAAAAGCCCTTGAGATCTAGCAAGCGTGCTCTCAGCTACAAGTGTATACGACCATAGCGATGAGTGTCGCTTCTAACAACTTTTTCGCGCGACACTGAAATAAATGTATGTATTTTTCACCAGGTGGTGCAGCCAGTGTGCTACCGCCACACCTACTTCTAGCGTGTAACGATTCCTGCGTTTCGGTGGTATAGTGTGGTTGCCAACTCACTTAATATATGTGGCTACAATCTTAGTCGTCAGGAGTAGCAACGCAAGTGATGGACTTCAGATATAATTCCTATTCTATATGCATTTTTCACAGATGTCCTTGAGCAGCAGTGGCCATTAGTGACTTATCATCAGGAGGACTGCAACTCGTTTGATATTTAAATTTGATAAAAATAATGTATTTTAAACCACAAAGGGTTTTAACGCACAGAGAACCGGTTTAATTCAAATTAAAAAGTAATTTAGATTAATCCTGGGTCTGGGTGTTTTTATTTTGTTTGTGTGTGTTTATGGCAGACACACGACAAGCAATACTAGTGTGGGGAGTATAAATATATAAATTACTTTTACTGTAAGAGCGCAAATTCATATTATGAGCATAGTAAAAAAGTTTGTAAATAAAATCACTTATCGGTTTATTCCCAATAAGCTTACATACTCATTTTAAGCCTTTTTGAGATAAAGATTAAATATTTTAATAAAAAACAGAGTAAATCCCCTTCATAATATGTTAACATATAATTTTTATTACAATATTAATATTTTTATCATATTTTTACCCGAATAGTATTTTAATGTAACTTATAATGAATAAGTTACTTTAAAATACTATATAAAAGCCTAGTTAATAACATAAAACACTAATAAAACATAAACGCTTTCTATACTCATAGCCCCATACTAGGACTCTCTCCGGTGTCGTGGGTGCCACGGACACATAAAGATAAATACACTAACACCCAGACGCAGAGCAGAAATCTAAACTCATCATTCAGATGCCTGTCTGGCCGGGGATCAAACCTGGGGGACTGCATGTCAAACCGACATGGTGACGTGTCCACCATAATAATGATTTGTTTTCATAGCCACACATTAGGAATTTCTCCAGTGCCATAGATGCCACGAACACTCAAAAAAATACACAAACATCCAGATTCAGAACAAAAAAGAAGCATATGATTCAATAAAAGTTTTGCGCCATTTAACCAACTTCAAAAAACGTGAAGATTCTCAAATCGACTGTATTTGTGACCTAAAATTTCTATACAATGAAACGAAAACACGTCACTATAAATAATCACACATGAATGTATAGGATTAAGTCGGTGAGCGAACGAGATAAATATATTTCACATTATATATATGTAATATCAGGCTATGTTTATTTGTTGTTTTTTCTTATGTAAAAGCGGGTGAAACCGTGAAGCACAGCTAGTATTATATATCTCTATCATTCAACTTTTAATCAAGTCCTCATATTACATATTCCAATTTATTTAACCAATTCCATTACATTTTAATATAACCTTTACAAAGGCCAAACCCAGATCGTAAGCCCTATATATTGCCCTTATAGCACGGAACATCCCTTATTTATCTTTGTTGTCTAGAAGCGACCCTTCTATTTTTCTAAAGGACAGCATTAGGCCGATCTGATTGTATATCGGAGCTCTGACGGATGTCTGACCTCTAAGGGTCTGAACCAGGATGAACCGGGAATTTTAATAATGAATAAAGGATAGATAGAAATCGAGCTATATTATAAAAATAAATGAATATAATGGAGTTAAGATATAGTTTCAAAGAGATTCGATTATCCATTGAATAAAATTTTAAAACATATCACATGAAATGTCAAAATTGATTCACCCAGTCGTAAGAGCCGAAGTAACGAGCGTAAAAAAAAATAAAAAGTAAGGTCAAATTGAGAACCTCCTCCTTTTATGAAGTCGGTTAAAAATAGTTTTTGCTTAAAAATTATAGG
>DWLI01003079.1:0-12248 GCA_018249915.1 Cecropterus dorantes dorantes
CAGACTTGTGTCTTCGTGGGGTTGAACTCAACAAGGTTAAGTCGACCCCATTCCGAGACCCGCTCCAGAGAGTGCTCAATTTCAGACACAAGCCGGATTCTGCTTTCCTGTATGAGTATCCGAGAGGTGTTTGCACGGCCCGTGTACAAGGCATCCACTGTACTGTTATCCGCATAGCAATGCATGCTGCCGATTTGTTGCAGCATATCATTGACATACAGAATGAACTAAAACTGGCCCATTTTGGCCAAAGACAGAGTCTTTGTCAAAGGTGTTTTTTTGGCCGAAGGGGCCCGAAGCCAAAGCTGTAGCTTCGGTCGGACACTAATAATATGTAATAATTCCTTTTTGTATGAGTCAACTAGTAGTACTAAGTAGCACAGTCGGTATTGTGAATTTTTAGTGATTGCGTTCACTTTCTTTTAACTGTAGTGTAATTTTCAAAAGTTTACACCAACAAGTGTAATACAGTTCTTGTTGTAAACTTTTGAACCTGTATATGAATTACAATTTATATTCTATTTACAGTTAATTTTGCTTCAGTTTGCTGTAACAGTTCTATTTATATTCCAGATGAGGAGTCCTTCATACTTGGTATGGACCCTAAGTTTGCTCGACCTGACTGGATGATAGTGACTGTGCTGCCTGTACCACCACTGGCAGTGAGACCTGCAGTTGTTATGTTTGGAGCTGCAAAGAATCAGGATGACTTGACTCACAAACTAGCTGACATCATAAAATCCAATAATGAGTTGATGAGAAATGAACAAAATGGAGCAGCAGCTCATGTGCTGGCTGAAAACATAAGGATGTTACAGTTCCATGTTGCTACTTTTGTGGACAATGACATGCCTGGAATGCCAAGGCAAGTAGAATGAAGAGTACACTTATTTATTTATTTATTTAAACTTTATTATACCCTAAAGTGTGGTACAAGAGGCGGACTTAATGCTAAAAGCATTCTCTACCAGTCAGCCATCGAGCTAAGCAGAAAACATATAAACGTGTTCAATGCCGCCTAAATTAATATCCATGCTAACATGGACCTGTTACCATAGATATAACATTAACATGCTAACATAGACCTGTGGACATGCTTGCTCTCTCACAAAAATTACTTGGTTCGCCTTATCCAAACACCTTAAAAACATGTGCAAGTACTGCAGTTCTTATTGTTGTTCATTGAATTTTTCAGTGTAAACACTGTTATTTATAATAAAATAAGCCCAAACAATGATAACCTGTACTCTTGTTCTCAATGTTCACTTGGTCTTAACTGACCTTAAATTTCAAAAATTAGTTCATATGGCACAAAAATACAGAAACACTTAAATTCATTTCGGTGATGCAAATGCATCAGATTAATTTCATGTTTACAAACATCCTACTATGCTAATAATGAGCTGTGTTCACTTATCAAAATCTCACATTGATTTTTAACATGACAATATAATGATTACCCTATTGTTGTAATGAAACATATACACAACATTCACAAAGGATGTGATATGACCTGCACTGACATATGCAATGAGATAAATTCTTGATTTAATTAATTTTTAGTGTGCCTGGTAATACCTGACTGGTACTTCAAATTACTTCTTATTGCTTTTTAGTTAAGTAGTATTGTATATTGCTCATATTCATTGGGATTATATTGATGGTCTCCATAGACTTCTCAAAAATTTAACAGGATTTTAACTTGTTAATTCTTAACATCAACATGTTTATATTCCTTATTACAAACTGAGCCTTGTACTCATATGTGTTACCATTATAATTTATTACATTACATTTTTATAATTTTCTATTACAGAGCTATGCAGAAATCAGGAAAACCATTGAAAGCCATCAAAGCACGTCTGAAGGGAAAGGAAGGCCGAATTCGAGGCAATCTCATGGGAAAGCGTGTTGATTTTTCTGCTCGTACTGTCATCACACCTGACCCTAATTTACGTATAGATCAAGTAGGAGTCCCAAGATCCATAGCTCTTAATCTTACTTTCCCGGAATTAGTGACGCCATTTAATATTGATAGGATGCAAGAACTTGTACGCAGAGGAAATGCACAATACCCAGGAGCTAAATACATTGTCCGTGATAATGGAGAAAGAATTGACTTGAGATTCCACCCTAAACCTTCAGACTTACATTTGCAATATGGATATAAAGTTGAAAGGCATTTAAGAGATGATGACTTGGTTATCTTCAACCGTCAGCCTACACTTCACAAGATGAGTATGATGGGCCACAGGGTAAAAGTTCTCCCTTGGTCTACATTCCGAATGAACTTGAGTTGCACATCCCCATACAATGCTGATTTTGATGGAGATGAAATGAATTTGCATGTGCCACAGTCAATGGAAACTCGTGCAGAAGTAGAAAACATCCATATTACACCTAGGCAAATCATCACACCACAAGCCAATAAACCAGTCATGGGTATTGTACAAGATACACTGACAGCTGTAAGAAAAATGACAAAGAGGGATGTGTTCCTTACAAAAGAACAAGTTATGAATCTTTTGATGTTCTTACCAACATGGGATGGTAAAATACCACAACCATGTATTTTGAAACCACAACCTCTTTGGACTGGAAAGCAAATATTTACTTTGATCATTCCTGGTAATGTAAACATGATCCGCACACATTCCACCCATCCTGATGAGGAAGATGATGGTCCGTACAAATGGATCTCGCCTGGTGATACCAAAGTAGTTGTAGAACATGGAGAATTGCTTATGGGAATCTTATGTAAGAAATCTTTGGGTGCATCAGCAGGATCCTTGCTGCACATTTGCATGTTGGAGTTAGGCCATGAAACCGCAGGAAGGTTTTATGGTAATATTCAGACTGTCATTAATAACTGGCTGCTTTTAGAAGGCCATTCAATTGGTATTGGTGACACAATTGCTGATCCTCAAACTTATCAAGAAATTCAGCGTGCTATTGTCAAAGCCAAAGACGATGTAATAGAGGTTATTCAAAAGGCTCACAATATGGAATTGGAACCTACTCCTGGTAATACATTGAGGCAGACTTTCGAAAATCAAGTGAACAGAATTCTAAACGATGCTCGTGACAAAACTGGTGGTTCAGCTAAGAAATCTCTCACTGAATACAATAACCTCAAAGCTATGGTGGTGGCTGGTTCTAAAGGTTCAAATATTAACATCTCTCAGGTTATTGCTTGTGTAGGCCAACAAAACGTAGAAGGTAAACGGATTCCGTTCGGATTTCGTAAACGAACATTGCCACACTTTATTAAAGACGATTATGGTCCTGAGTCAAGAGGTTTCGTCGAAAACTCGTATCTTGCCGGTTTGACGCCATCCGAATTCTATTTCCACGCTATGGGAGGTAGAGAAGGTCTTATCGATACTGCTGTAAAAACTGCCGAAACTGGATATATTCAACGACGTCTGATAAAGGCTATGGAGTCTGTCATGGTACATTATGATGGTACTGTACGTAATTCCGTCGGACAACTCATTCAGTTAAGATATGGAGAAGATGGTCTAGCTGGAGAGACTGTAGAGTTCCAAAACTTGCCCACTGTAAAGCTGTCTAATAAAGCCTTTGAGAAGAAATTCAAATTTGATCCCTCAAATGAAAGATATTTGAAGAGAATATTCAATGAAGATATCATTAAAGAATTAACAGAATCTGGATATGTTATCGCCGACCTTGAAAGCGAGTGGGAGCAGTTATGTAAAGATCGCGAGATTCTGCGTCAAATTTTCCCGAGTGGTGAATCAAAAGTTGTATTACCATGTAATTTCAAGAGAATGATTTGGAATGTACAGAAAATTTTCCATATTAACAAGAGAATGCCAACTGATCTCAGTCCAATCAAAGTCATAAAAGGAGTGAAAGATCTTCTAAAGAAATGCGTCATTGTAGCCGGCAATGATCGCTTGTCAGTACAAGCTAATGAAAACGCGACGCTTTTGTTCCAATGTTTGGTAAGATCAACATTGTGCACCAAATTTGTGTCTGAGGAATATAGACTATCAAGTGAAGCATTTGAATGGTTGATTGGTGAAATTGAAACCCGTTTCCAACAAGCGCAAGTAAACCCTGGTGAAATGGTTGGAGCATTGGCTGCTCAGTCGTTGGGAGAGCCTGCTACTCAGATGACACTGAATACTTTCCATTTTGCTGGTGTGTCATCCAAAAACGTAACCCTTGGTGTACCACGTCTAAAGGAAATTATCAATATTTCAAAGAAACCCAAAGCTCCATCTCTAACTGTTTTCCTTACTGGTGGAGCCGCTAGAGATGCAGAAAAGGCAAAGAATGTTCTTTGTCGCCTGGAACACACGACTCTTCGTAAAGTCACGGCAAACACAGCTATTTATTATGACCCTGATCCACAAAACACTGTTATTGCTGAAGATCAAGAGTTTGTAAATGTTTATTATGAAATGCCTGATTTTGACCCCACTAAGATTTCCCCATGGCTCTTACGTATTGAATTGGATCGTAAAAGAATGACTGATAAGAAATTAACTATGGAACAAATTGCTGAAAAAATTAATGCTGGATTTGGAGATGATCTTAACTGTATTTTCAACGACGACAATGCTGAGAAATTGGTATTGCGTATAAGAATTATGAATAACGAAGAAAGCAAGTTCCAGGATAACGATGAAGAATCAGTGGACAAGATGGAAGACGATATGTTCTTGAGATGCATTGAAGCGAATATGCTGTCAGACATGACTTTGCAAGGAATAGAAGCTATAGCTAAAGTATACATGCATTTACCCCAGACGGAAGCGAAGAAACGTATTATTATCACAGAGCAAGGAGAGTTCAAAGCCATAGCTGAATGGTTGCTTGAAACTGACGGAACATCGCTGATGAAAGTTCTTTCTGAACGTGATGTTGATCCGATCCGCACATTTAGTAACGACATTTGCGAGATATTCCAAGTATTGGGCATAGAAGCTGTGCGTAAATCAGTAGAGAAAGAAATGAACGCTGTATTGCAGTTCTATGGCTTGTACGTGAACTACCGACATCTTGCGTTGCTTTGTGACGTAATGACTGCCAAAGGTCATCTTATGGCTATCACCCGTCACGGTATCAACAGGCAAGACACTGGTGCGCTTATGAGATGCTCATTCGAAGAAACTGTCGACGTACTGCTAGACGCAGCCAGTCACGCTGAAGTGGACCCTATGAGAGGTGTATCTGAAAACATTATAATGGGACAGTTACCAAGAATGGGAACTGGTAAGTAAAAAACGTTGAGAACAATTTAAAGTATTATGTAAAATATTTGGGATTTCTCTACATTAATTTTCATTTACAGGATGCTTCGATTTGCTACTTGACGCCGAGAAATGCAAACACGGAATGGAAATGGGTGGACTCGGTGTAGGCATGGGTGTGGGAAGCGGAATGTATTTCGGCGTTGGTACACCGTCCATGACCCCATTGATGACACCTTGGTCTAATCAGAATACTCCTGGATATGCAAGCAGTGTATGGTCTCCTGGTCAAGGTAATCTTTCATTGAATATAGCTTAAGTAGACTATAGTTCACATCTTAAATGTATTGTGAAATAAACCAACAACATAATTCTATTTAAACCCCTTACTTCAATTGATTTAAATTTATTATTAGTTTGTAAATCAAACTCATTGTAATTTTTTTTATCTACTACAGTTGGAAGCAGCATGACTCCTGGTGGACCTTCATTCTCACCGTCTGGAGCGTCAGATGCGTCTGGTTTATCCCCGGCCTACAGCGTGTGGTCGCCGCAGCCTGGCTCTCCGGGCTCGCCCGGTGGCCCACTTTCACCTTACGAATCACCTGCAGGAGCATCGCCTTCGTACTCTCCAACGAGCCCCGTGTATGCTGCAGCATCGCCCAGCCTTGCGCCTACGTCACCGCACTATTCGCCTACTAGCCCGTCGTATTCACCGACGTCGCCGAACTACTCCCCTACTTCACCTATATATTCGCCAACTTCGCCTAGCTACTCGCCAACATCCCCAGGCTATTCTCCTACTTCTCCCTCATATTCCCCAACTTCCCCCAGCTATTCACCAACTTCTCCCAGCTACTCTCCAACCAGTCCGGCATATTCCCCAACATCTCCCAGTTATTCTCCAACGTCGCCGAGTTATTCGCCCACCAGTCCGTCATATTCACCGACGAGTCCGTCGTATTCTCCTACGAGCCCTGCGTATTCGCCAACTTCGCCTGCGTATTTGCCGTCATCTCCAAGTTATTCTCCGTCGAGTCCAGTATACAGCCCAGCGTCTCCAAGCTATTCACCGTCTTCACCTAACTACACACCGACGGCCCCTGCATATTCGCCCACGAGTCCTTCTTATTCGCCAACATCACCGGCGTATTCTCCCACTTCCCCAAGTTATTCTCCTTCTCCAAAGTATTCGCCGACGTCACCAAACTATTCTCCTACGTCACCATCCATCGCGGGTGGCAGTCCAACGTATTCACCGACAAGCCCACGTTATTCGCCGACAAGTTCTCAATACTCGCCGACCAGCCCGGCATATTTGCCGCCATCACCGCAACACCCGGGCAGTACCCGCTATTCGCCGTCGTCGCCGAACTATTCTCCTTCCTCCCCGAACTATTCTCCATCCTCTCCGGGGTACTCGCCGTCTTCGAGCAAGTACTCTCCGACGTCTCCCACATACACCCCGACGTCGTCGAACTACTCACCTACTTCACCAGCCTATTCGCCATCCTCTGCTGGACCGACCACATATTCTCCTACTTCACCTACGTACTCACCAACATCTCCACCTTACGAAGATGGCGACGATTAAATTGATAATTCCTACAAACATATGTAATATTAAATACATAAAAAAATGAAATTCTCCATTTATGACTTACTCCACACCTTTTCATATTTACAATATAGACTATATATATTGTAACCATAATAATATCTGTATTGATGTTTCTTGTAAGATGTTATATTTAAGATTTAATATTAAAATTATTACAAACATAAGAGTTGTTAAATGTAATATCATGAAATCCAATGCATTGAAAAGTGTATGGATTTAGTGGCACTTATAACGTCTGAGCAAATCCAATGATAGCTTATAACGTGACCTCCCGCGGAATGCGCGTGGTAGGCACTGTTGACACCGATTCCCGTTTTATAATCCAAGACTTATGCATCTTTAAAAAGCTGTCTCGGATTAAGGTCGGGAATCAAATTAAACAAATTTATAATTAAAAATAAAATTACTTGATTCAGTTTTCCTAATGACATTGTTTTTTTTTTAAATATTATAATAATATTAATTATACGTTTTAAGGAGTTAAGACTTAGATACATAACGATATTTACTGCACTGTATATAGAATGCACTTTCAATTCTTTATTTAATATATAAGTGATTAAAAATAAACAATTATAAAACCAAAAAACTTGACTGCATAGAATTCATTAATTGAAAGAGGGCATTCGTGATATCCGTATTTGTTTGTCTAAAATAATTTGCCCTCCTTCCCTTATATTTCTTTTTTTTAATACAAGTATATAGCCACTCTCCCAATTGAATCGAATCGAATATCTTATATGTTCAAATCCGGTAAATATTTTGATATGTAGCGGGTGCCAAAGACATTGACATAAATAAAGTGCAGGCCAATTTCTGTCACTTTTTGGGGGCACGTAAAAACTGGCATCGTAAAGTCTACAAGTGTTAGTACCCCGTCCCCACCCCCTTGCCACTGTATGTTGAAGATATAATAGAAGTAATTTATATTGTTTAAAAACAAAATAAAAGAAATAGTATTTCGTTTGAGGCGACTCGGAAACGAAAGGTAGATTAGATTTTGTATTTGGAAAATTTTGACCAATAAAACAAAACGGTTTTTCAAATTACCAAAATTGTTTTTTTTCAAGTTTCTTTCATTTTTTCATATTTCATGGATTATTTATACGTTCCAAATTTGTTTTGAGGACACACGTGTATAACATAGTTACAAAGAGTACCTTTCTACTGAAGCAGTCTTGTAAAAAAATAGAAAATGTAACAAGGCAGCACATTTTAAAAATTAAGTACAAGAAATACATATTTGTTAAATACTACGGGTTGCATTGTTACAAAAAATTGCATATTTAAGTTATGCATAAGTTTCCATAATTTTAAGAGCATTTATTTGTGATTATTAATAAAAATGTAAAAAATCTGTCTAGTGTTTAATTTATTAAGTACATATTTATACCTTAAAGTACACCAATGACGAAAGTTCCAACACAGTACTGCTGTATGACTTAACAAAATATAACGACCAAACATGGCTGTACGATAGTACGGTGACAGGGTCATTGAACATACATACACGAAAAACATTATAAAGTTGCTAAGTCAAGACCTATTGAATTATTTGTAAAACAAATGAAACTAGTAAGTAACAAATAAGTAGTTGTATATACCGAATAGCGGAGCGGACACCAATAAATTAATCGATTCTGATATAATTTACAAAGTCCTATTAATCAGGATAATTATGTTCGTTTTAGATGTTGCTATAATGCTATGTAATTAAATATGCAACCATTCACAGCGTATTGTTTGTAAATCTTTGATGTTTACATTATATAGCAATTATTATGCGAATAACGATAATAATATGCTTGCCCAATGAGTGCTCAGTTGCCTAAGCTTTCTAGGTTTTTGTTTGCAACCGAGTATTTATATTGATAAATCTTATTTATTTCTTCTTATATAACTCCTCGCTAACTTGCTAGATTAGCTAAACGGCTAGATTATAATGGAACATCGCATAATTGAATCACCTTGAAATTGGTTCACTACATTTTGCGGGATGCTTGAGCAAAATGAAAAAGAAAAGGTTAAATTCAATAATAATTACAATTCTGAAGTAATCTGCAATATTTATGTTAATTCATTTCAGGTATCCATGAGCTGTAGGTACTTATTTTTTATCGATACAATGAGTTGTTGTGCCTGCCAAATTCCATATATTATGTACATTTACTCTAACCCTGTTTTAATCGTCTTTTTGGTGTTTTTTTTTTCCGCCAGAAACGAGCTTAAGCTTTTAATTTTTTTTTACTTTTCTTAATTCAAAGATCTTGGCAAACATTAAAAAAAACTACTATTATTTATTGTTTACTAAAAATTTACGAAAATAACAAATAAAACTTGTCAGGCGCAGCGACGTTGTGACCTGTTTGTAATTACTTAAAACTTATTAGTATTTTTATTAGCTATTAAAAACGCGATAGGAAGGGTTAGATTACAAATGTAACTATTATTATAAAACGCTGTTTTTAAAGCCACGTGGCGTACATCTTGCAAGAAACCAAACGCTACTTTCCAGTCTTTTCGGGATAGGCCACAAAAAACTGATCGTATTTTGACGAGCACTTCCAGCAATCATAGTGAAATTCGCTCCCATCACCTTACACCTTTTGCGTCGATTAGGCTGATCGTACATGACAAATGGTGGCAATTTGTTATGTTGCCAACAAATAACTAGGAACTCACGTAGGTATTACCTAATCTTATGCTTGTCAATGTCTGACTCAACATGAAGATCGATTGCGCACAACAATATCTCGCGTCACGAAACCATAGTTAAATGTACCTATGTACCTGCCGCTTAAAATCGATTGTAAATATTATAACTTTTTATAACTATTTGGTGTTTTTTTTTTAATTACTACCTACTTATACCGATAGAAAATTGGCTAAGTAAGCAGATACTGTTTTGAACGCCAAAGTCTGCGCTTTCCATTTATTACCTGTTTATTATATTTTCTGAATAGTTCATGCACTTTCTGAGTGGTATTTACTTAGTTGTAAATACCAATATCTTTTTTGAGAGTACCGTCCCCCACTCACTTAATTGATAGTTTCTTGTTATATTTTGAGTTAAACTTATCATCAACATGAAGTAGAACTCACGTTTATATGTTAAAAATAACACATGCGTCGGAGGTAGGGAAAACTCTGGTAAGTATACGTACGTACGTACTGTTATGCGAATAAATTAATCGTTAAACTAGTGTTTAAAAGAACACGACGTCGATAAGTACCACAGGGACGAGTGTGTGTGTGTTTCTAATAATTATAACATCTTATTTTTACATTATACCTATTTTAAATTTACTTATAGTTCTGTGATTAATACGCGTAACAAAAAATTATCTACACCCGTAAAATATATTTAGGTAGGTCAAATAAATATTAAAATATCATTTAGGTTTCAAATAACGTTGTAATTATAAATAATCTAACTTTATTCGATTTCAATTCTCTATCAACCGTACAGCACGAATGCACACTAATACGAAAATAAATAGGTAAGTTTTAATATCAAAATTCCAGATATACCATTCAATAGGTAAGTACTCTACTTATTGAATACTAAGAAACCGTTAACATAACCAACTCAATGATTATATATTGGTTGTTAAACTGTCGTGCAGATAAAACTTATTCACGGTTGAAGTGATCACTATGTTTATAAGTAATCTATCGTTTGTAGTTCAGCACGATTTCTAAAAGATTACCGTCTATGCAAAGATTTCCCTATGGAGAAAATATTGTGGTACCTTAGCTGAGTGCCAAATAGGTATTCTTGTTCAATCCATGTAAATCTTTTGAAAGATAATAACTCTGAACGGCTGTTCAGATGATCTGCTGTGTGATGTTCTGGTATTTTTGTAAATAAGGGATTTTCATCAGATTTTGACGGATCATTTTACGGATCGGATAATGCAAGAAATGGTTCCCGTTAAGTAACTCTATCAAAGTAGATAAGGTTCGGCAAATCATATAAGTAAATATTTAAAAGTGTTTATTAAGTTAATGCGCTTATAACGTTAAGATATTATCATGATGTGCGTTTATTTATATGTTTATTTTAGTTTCGTAAAGCGGAAAATGTAAAAGACTGGTTCTGATGTTATCATCATTTCAATTGTGATTTACTAGGTAGGCGTGTCAATACTGTCGGCAATAACTTTTTAAGTATATGTAATTAAAAGATACGTAGTATACGCAAACAAAGTAAAAGATTTTAAGAGTGTAACTAAATTGTTTTATGCATTTTATTTCAGAGAGAACTGATAAAAATCTCCGTTGTGTATTACCGCTATACCAAAACAGAGTTTATACAAGATTAGTATTAATGAGTATTAATACACTTTATAGCCATTTTTGAAAGGTTGCTTAATACGCTGCTAAAGTTAAACTGGTTCTTCTATTATATGAAATTCAATTAGAACTAGGCCGTTGACGAGATAATTTATATAATTTGACGTAAACGTATCTATTACACATATGCGCATTAGCATTTAAAGCTAAGTTATTGCTTCATTACAAGTGCTCTCTGAATTCAACGAATTATTACCTACTTGCTATCTTTTACAGAGATCAAATATTCTAAGGAAAGCTATATTTGCTAAGAATCTTCCTGCATAATAGAATTCTTAGAATTTTATATCATTGAAGTAGCAATGATCTTGCAGTTCACTTAGTCAATGTCATTCAATAAAATTTGTAACCGAAGCCAGACTGAACATGTTCTAAAGACAATTATAGATGCGTTGTCACTTCTGAAGACTAAAATGGTCGCTTCATAGATATGTACGCGAATTGGCATCCACCTTTCCATATAAACAGCAAAAATGTTTTACTTTTAAAATATTAGGTTAGGTAGGTACATTGTCTAAAGGACTGACAACCAATGGGTATAAAAGGTTCGCAACATATGTTTATGTCCAAATAAAACGATTATGTCATGTAACGTGGGAGTGTAAAATAACCATTTGACCGTTATAAAGGTTGTAGGACCCTTTGTAATTCGACTCCGGAGGCATCACTGCCACACCTATGTCTGCCTAATAACAGCAGTGTTATGCATTGCTGTGTTTTGGTCTGAAGGGTGTGGTAAAACGTAGTACTCATGAGTAGCAACGCATCTGTGGCCAGCTGTAATTAAAACTAACCCTAGGTATGACTGATCATAGGCGACAATGTCCACCTACCATCAGATGCACTGCATGCTCGTTTTCCATCAACCCATTATTGTGCCACCACTGGCACGGGTCTTCTCTCAGATTCAGAGAGTTTTAAGCCATAGTCCACCGGGCTGGCCAAGTGCGAATTGTTAGACTTCATAGACCTTTAAAAACTTTTCAAAGAACTCTCGGATGTGTAGGTTTCCTTACGATGTTTTCCTTCACCGTAAAGCAGTGATAATT
>DWLI01003080.1:0-12246 GCA_018249915.1 Cecropterus dorantes dorantes
AGCTTTAGCACTATCAATTTAGGTGTCTTTCGGAAGATAGATGCAGCTATCTTAAAGCTTAATTACGTCAATGCAGTCGCGCATTTTCGATGCCACGACAAAATGCAGTAAGGCGACAAAACATGTTGCAACATCGATGCAATCGTCAAAACTCACGTCGCCTATGTTAACCCTTTAATCGCTTACGTCGCATTTATCGGACAAATGTTTACGGGTCCATTTGGCCTGAGTCGTAAATTTAATCTGTTTTTTTATTTAAATATTATTGGCTGTATTATATCAGAAGGTTTTTTAACTAGGCAAATAGATAACCATAAACAATTTAAAACACTTGTTTTGGTGGTTAAAGATCCTTTATTCTCAAAAGAATTGGTTACAATTCACTTAGTTTTTAAATCATAAATCCTAAAAATAATGTCCAAAGTTAGATTAATTATGAGCATAATTTTAATAAAATTGCATTAATGTCACCAAAATCCAACACGAGGGATGGGGCGCATATACCAAGATTATCGATACAAATATCGATATGAATCAAAATAGAATTTTCTATTTTGAATAGAATCTAGAAAGATGTGCAGGTATGGATAAATATTGGAATTGAAATTTATTATAAGTTTGACTTATGAGGTAGGTATAACATTTTTGTATTTACATGTTTGTTGTTCCTTTATTAACTTATTACTTTTTATTGAGTAAAAAGAATGGTGGAATTTATGTTTGTTCTGATTTAATTGTGCGCAAAGTAGTTGATATTAAGTCGTTCAAATCTATAAAAACTTCTTGTTATACTGATTATCCGCCTTAAAATGTTTTATAATTTCGTAGGGTAAGTAGTATTTACCTGCATGTTAGTTACTACACGCGTAAATATCAGTATTCGGATATCGACGAACCAAATATCGACCTTGAAAAACTTGTGTAGGTATTTATTTTTCGATTAACAATGCCGGGCGCTAGGGGCACGACAAGTAAACGAGAGTCGGGCGGTTCTTTTAACCGCCCGACTCTCGATCGGCTTAAAAGAAACATGTCTGCTGAATTCCTATTTTGTTTTTCACAATCGTTTCTTATTTTTACGTTAAGGAGAACGTATGTTCGTATGTTTGTATATTTCTGTATGTTTCAGTTTGTGTGTATGTTGTTATTACTTAGGCACGCGAAACAGTCCAAATGGCTTGACGTTTTATGACATATGTCATATCATTGAAATCGTTTCAGCTTGCAGACTAACATAGGCCGTAATAAAAAAAAATAACGACTGTGAATAGGAAAATAAAGTGAGGGGAAGGGACAGCTTTTATTATCATGAAAGTATGTGTAAGTATCAAAATAATGCTAGTAAGTAGACCATTAAAATATATTTATATCCTACTAATACTCTCATGATACTATTTTGACGAAAACTCATAAAAGGCGTTAAATAAATTATTATAAAAACAAATACAGACTGCTTAAAAACAATCATCTGAAAGTCAATATTTTTTTAAGCAGTCTGGTTTTTTGTTTTAATAATTTCGCAATGTTTTTTGTCGAGTAGATATTTGTGAATGTTGCCATAAAACTAGCTATCTTGAATTATTATTCTTTTTTTTTTTCTGTGCATGTTATTTCTCATGCACAATTTTTACAGTAATAATTACTTCTTCCTTATCTCAATCTTAAGCCCAGTTAATTATCTATAACTAAATAAAACAACTTACAAGGTGTAAAACAAATTTATTATTTTTCATACTTAAAAAAATATCCTTATAATAAAGATTAAAGTAATTTTATTATAAATAACTTAATACTGGTATCAAAATGCATATACTACAGCCAATACTATAATTATTTTGCTAGTATTTTGAATTTAGAAGCATTTAGGACATGCTTAAACTAATAAGTGAGACTATGGACAGGAACAACGGTGGAGTTAAGTTATTAGTCGAGGAGTCTTTGGTGTTTTCATCTATTAAAACAACTCTGCCTTCTACCTCGGGAAATACTGGACTGTGTTGCTTGATATACCGTTGAGTGCTAGCAAGTTCATTATAATCTAATACTTTTATCGGCAATTCTTTAAGCATTGCGTAGCCATCACCTCCATTTGATAAAAAGCTAATCGTAATAATGTTATATAATTCATCTTTTTTCACCTCGTTGTATTCAGGTATAGTACAGTTCCAACATCTCGCTTCGACCTTTGCAACCCTTTTTCCTGATGGCCTTCGTAAATCATACACCACTTTTAATCCAGAAACTTGTAAAAATTCTCCAGGGTAATCCAAAAGATTGTAATTAGCGACTGCATGTTCTAACATTTGGATTAATACACTACCATTCATTTTAATTACTACCATATTTCCTGCAAATGGCAACACTCCTATAAGATCACCTTTAGTTACAGACATCGGCATATGTGCCGCTGCGATTGATGATCTTATACCACCTCCTTGGATAACGGCAATAGCGGCGTCGGTCCAATGATTTTCTTTCCCCACATTTCCTTTATACTCCGATGCATACCGGTAAACCATTGCGTCAGTGATTAAGTTACCGAGATTACATTCCTTGAATTGACAATTAAGTCCATCAAGAACAACTGACGTATTTCCTATTACTTCCTCTGTAATATTAAGTATTTGAGAACGATAACGATCAACGATTTTTAATACGTCCGGATCTTGTGGAATTGTTTTATCAAGGAGTATGGGCACGCCTTCAATTCTTATAACTTCACCTTTTGAATCGAATAGCATATTCAATTTTCCGAGGTATTTAGTGTAAGCATATGCTTGTACTACGGGAACTTGTCTTCCGGAACGTTGCTTGACATATGTGGGGTATGATCCCTGGACTACTTCTGCGTCTGGGCTTGAACCATTCCATAAGAAGGTGTTAGAATGACCACCGATCACCAGATCCAATCCATCGACCGATTTTGCGATCTCCAAGTCTTTTATAAAACCAGAGTGGCCCAAAGCTATTATAATATTAACACTCTGGTTTCTCAAATGGGCTACTTCTTCGTTCAATGCATCTATTTCTTCGATATATTCCACGTCGTTTTTAATAGCCAACACCTTTGTGTCTGGCGTCAAGTATCCAATAACTCCAACTTGAGTGCCTGATATGTTAAAAATAACCGATTTTCGAAGGTTCGTTTCTATTTTCAACTCGGGAACATTAGTAAGATCGAGGTTTGCGGCTAAAACAGGGCATTTGAGGTGTTCTATAAAGGGTGTTACTCCGCTGACTCCGTTGTCGAACTCGTGATTTCCGAGAGACTGGAACAAATAATACGTGTTTACATGGACATCAGGAATCATGACACATACAGTTAATTGTGCGTATACAAAAATTTATAATTATCAAGCATTATGATTGACTGCTACCTTTCAGCCACCCATAAGTCTAGTCTAATAATATATTGTGCAATGATTTGATTAGATTACGTTATAATGTGACTTGTTAACTAATTAGTATCTTAGTGTAGAGTGCATGCTTATACGTAGAAATGGCTAGTGGTTTTATTGTTTCATATTAGGTAGCTGTTGAACCAACTCGTGGTGGGTTAGTCTACATCAGGGGTAGCTTATTAATTTCAAGTCATTGGAGTCTTGATGATGAACTAGTTGGATATATAATAATATATTTTTTTTGTAAATTACTTTCCAAACCATCAATATGCGAACAAACATATACCGTGACCAAAAATTATAAGAAGAAATTTAGGATAATAACGGACAAAAAGTGACGGAATGGTGGAAGATCTAGTTTTATACTCGCGCTGATTGGAGAACCCTAGTCTAGACTTTCTACATACCTTTATACGAAATTTATGAATGTTAATCGCGAGGACTTCCGGTAGAAGTAAGCGTTACAAAATAATTCAAGTCACTGCTGACGGTCCCTTGTCAACCGCGTGTGATACAATATAGGTACCTACCTACATTTATCCTTTAAATAAATAGACATTTCAATAAAAATACCTTTATTCATAAAAATGAGGTCGTGTTAAATAGGTTTCGCATTAAATCTGGCTTTAAGGCACAAAATATGAAAAAAAAACGTAGTAAATCTCATATCTTGTACAGGATTCTTGTAATAAATTTACAGTTTATATTGATAACTTAATAATAAATGCACGCAAATGATCCACGATCTATGCTGAAAATGGTCTATAGAGTCCAAGTCAACGTGTTATTCCAAGTATTGGAGTCGTGTGTTGGCACGAACTCTAAAATTATTATGCCTCAGTTATGCTTATGAAGACGAAATTTCCGATTTCATGTAAGTACCTAATCTTACAGTCAAATTTTTTCATTTTTCAGTCTGGCGTACCTTTATAAACCATTCTCGCGGTACAAATTGTGTACAGTTACTGAGGTAGATGTAGACTTATTTATTTGTAATACGAAGAGGTTACGTTTGTAAACCAAAGAACTTCAAAAGTACGCAATTAGTGACGTGACATGTCTCCAACTGAAGAGTACTTATGCAAGTAGAAAGTACATTCTATACGTTGTAATTATTCTAATGACCACATTTTGTTATTTTCAGTCATAATCGCATTGTATTAAGTGTTTTTAAAATTATGATAACTATGTAGGTACATACCCTCGAAGCTAATCAAGACTAATGGTTCTTTTAATTTAAGATTTGGTTTTAATTGGCTAAGTAATGGCTTTTAGACTATAATAACTATTAGCACCAAAACAGATTGAGGTCTTAGGTCAGGGACATCTTATATTCCTAGCAGATTAGCTACTCTTAGCATCCGCGATTCACGTTTTGGCGATTGCATCGTTGTTTCAAATAATGAAATGTTGTTCTTATAATGATTTGCTGCGTTTAGTGCAGTATTAAGCGACTGCATAATTTATCGTAGTGTGTAGCGTTCACCTGCATCAAAGAATCGCTGCGACCGGTGATCAAAGGTGTTTTGGTGTGTTGCTTGATTTTTAGATCAAGCTTAAAAACATCTAAATCGTCGATCGCGATGCTAAAAATAGCTATTCTATTGGATTTTAAAAAATTAGTGCTCCGTACACCCTTTTAATTTACTTAAATATAATTAGACTAGGTAGGTAGGCGAAAGCCGAAAAGCTTTTAACAAAATTCATTGCGTTATTGTTAACGATGGTTTTGAAGATATAATTCTTAGATCTTTGTCGTACGACTTCAGATACGACATCTCTATAGTTTAGTTTGCACGAAGAGCAACCCATCTTATGTAGAACTTTTAGCCTTTTGGGTTAATTACATATATCCTTAAAAGGCAGATAGCATTTACCATCAGAGTCAACGCAAGCAAACATATAAAGTAATAATTTTGCACTATTGTGTTGCAATCCTCTGCTGCGATATAATGTGATGATAAATATGGCACATAATTCAGTCGTCTTCGGTACACTTTATGGTTATTTTATAATGGATGGTATCTATATTTTCTAAGACAATATCTTAGGCAGCATGCAAGCTTTTGGTTACATAGATAAGTATATCTTACAGGTGCGAAGTGTTTTAAAAGCATTCTACTATATTAAAATAAAGCTAGATGTTATAATTGATAATGCTATACAAATAGCCGATAACTTTAGAGTAGTTGCAAAACTGGCTAACTTATCAATATTGTGAATAATTATACGGTCTTCTATAGCTGGATGGATTGGACTAAATTTTGTGACATATTCTGTCGTTGTATCCAGTTCGTTGTAGATTAAATCTTCTTTGAATAAGTCATTAAACATGGAGTAACCATCTCCTCCCATCGCCAAGAAATTTATCGTAAGTATGGTATAGTTTTTATGTTCGTTGATAGGTGTGTAAATAGGTATATCACATAGTCCACACAGCGCCTGCACTTTTACTACTCTCCGGCCAGGAGGTTCCTTAAAATCATATTCGACTTTTAAGCCAGATACTTGTAGTAATTGACCAGGCGAACGAATGAGCCTATATTTCGATACGGAATGTTCCAACACTTTCCACATAGTTGATCCATTCAACGTTATTTTCACCAGGTGTCCATCAAAAGGCATTACGGTAAGTAAGTCTCCTTTTGTTACTTCAGCCGGCAAATCTGAATGTTTTATCGAAGCTCGGATTCCACCTCCTGCGATGATAGCAATGGGTGCGTCCGTCCAACCATCGCCTTTATACTCCGAGGCATACTTATATACCATAGAATCTGTTATTAAGTTACCTAAATTACACTCTTTTATACGACATGATTGCCCATCTAAAAATACGGAAGTGTTGCCCACAATGACTTCTGATATCTTCATGACATCTTCTTGATATCGTTGTACAATTTTCAATAATTCAGAATCTTGGGGCACACTATTGTCCAGAAGTATAGGATTGCCTTCAAAACTGATAATTTCTCCTTCAGAGTCAAATACGACATCTAATTTACCTAAATATTTCGTATAGGCGTATGCTTGCACTGCAAGGGCAATTCTACCATTTTTTTGTTTAACAACTGCGGGATATGGACCTTCCGCCTTCTCAACATCGGGACTTGTTCCATTCCACAGAAATGTATTGGTGTGACCACCGATTACAAGATCTATGTCTTCTACTTCTCTTGCTATTTCTAAATCTTTAGTAAAACCGGAATGGCCTAGAGCAATGAATATTTTAATTCCTTCTTTCTTAAGCTTCTGTGCTTCATCTCTTATTGCGACTACTTCTTCAATGTATTCGACATCATTTCTTTTCGCTAATACTTTTGTTTCGGGCGTTAGGTAACCTATTACACCTACTTTAGTGCCATTTATATTAAACACTACAGACTTCATTAAATTACGCTCTGCTTGCAAAGTTGGTTCCTTGTCGAGTATTAAATTTGCAGCGAGATTAGGGCAGGTCAAACTTTCGATGAAAGGTGTTAACCCTGAGACTCCATTATCGAACTCGTGATTTCCCAGTGACTGTAACAAATATAATACAATTAACTTGCCATTATATATAGTTTATTATTATGATATTCATGCAGGTATATAAGAAAAATATGGTTGAAGAAAAAGTGAGAAATGTAGAACAAAAGAAATATTTTTTTTTCTTAACCAATAATTTTATTGCTGACATTGGCGTAACTAAGATTTAAGTCTCTTGTGGCCGTTCACAGATATTTATGGTAGGTGCAATATAGGAAAGAACGAAGAAAGAACTTTTTAACTAGTTAAATTGCCAGAAACAAACATAATGAATAGTTTAATGCGTAATGTACTGCTAGGTAATTCCCATATTCTGGTATTGCCATATTATTCCAGAATTCCTTATGGAATTCTGGATCCTTTCCCAATTTCTACCCGTTATATTTGCCCAAAATTATGTGATGGGATTAGATCAGCCTGTTTTGGGTGGTTACTCATTACTCTTTGAGTTACACCAATGATTGTTGCTTTTTTAAGAAGAAACATGCTAAATAAATACAGTTATTAACCTGTTAAGAGATAACGTAGTACGGACATCATGGATACACAAGTTAAACACAAACATGCAACACGGAAAAAAATATCAAAAAATACACCTTTATATCGTGTGGAGAGTACTTACTCTATGTTCTTAGTTACTTTAACAATAAATAGGATTGTGTCCAAATTTTAAACGATAGCAAGTTAAATTTCATTAAATAATACAATACCACTCCTTATTATTTACTTGCAAAACGTCTATTCATATTAAATTAACAGTTTAGTCACTATTAAAACACAAATATTTGTTAATTTTTTAATAAAAATATAAGTACATTCATGTCATGTATATCGTTTTCAATTTTTCATTTATGTTCAAAGCAAATACATTGCAATTATAGCTAACAATAAACCTGTAGCATGTAATTTAGACGCTAAACCTGGTGCAGAATTTAATAATACAATACGACTGGATACATCTGGGTACACAGGACTTCGAATTCGAATAAACTCAGACGTGCAAGCTATTTCATCGTAATCTAGATTTTGTCGAGGTAGATTTGTTAGCATTGAATACCCGAATTGGCCATTTGCTAAAGCAGCAGGCATTAAAATCTTGTACTGTCTCCAACCATCAATGGAGAAATATTGTGGAACAGTACAATCCCAGCACCGTACCATTGCACTAACGATCCTTGAGCCAGGATCCTTAGCTAAATCGTAAGTAATCCTAATGCCCGAAAATTGAAGAAACTGGCCTGGGGCATTGTTTCGATTGTACTCTGCTACAGAGTGCTCTAACATTTGTACCAGTGTGGCACCGTTCATTGTAACGATTACTACATTACTTTGTGCTGGTAGGGCACTTAGCAAGTTGTTCATAGTGACTGCGGCTGGTCGATTCGAAGGTGAAATTGAAGCCGCAATAGCTCCTCCATGTACTATTGCAACAGGAGCATCAGTCCAGCGTTCTCCTTGGAACCTTACGGCGTAGTAGTACATCACTGAGTCCGCCACTAAATTGCCAAGATTACATTCTTCTAATCTACAAGAATCTCCATCGAGTACAACAGCTGTATTACCAATTACTGTATCTGACGTGGTCGTGATGTCTCCCTTTAATCTCTCCACTATTTGAGATGTTTCTGCATCTTGGGGAATTGATGTGTCAAGAAGTACAGGACTAAATTGACGGTCAATAATTTCGCCATCTGAATCAAACTTCAAGTGCACTCTACCTAGATATTTGTCATAAGCAAACGATTCAACAACTGGCACATGTTTTCCTGATTTCTGGGTGATAATTATGGGATTTGTTACTGAATCAGCACTGGTTCCGTTCCAGAAGAAAGAATTCTTATGCCCGGTAATAAGCAAGTCAATGCCATCTACTTCAGTTGCAATTTCAATATCTCTTCTTTGTTCTGAGTGCCCTAAAGCTATGATTATTTTGACATTTTGAGCCTGTAGTTTAGCTACTTCTTCCTTTAAAGCTAGTATCTCATCTATGTACTCAATGTTACCCGCACTATCTAATATTTTAGATTTAGGCGTAAGGTAGCCCACTAATCCGACCGGGACCCCTTCTATGTTTATTATTACAGATTTCTGAATCTTGTGTTTATTATCACTGTGCACGATAATGTTACTAGCCAAAATGGCAGTGTCCAAGTTGTCTAGGAATGGTGAAAGCTCTGGCCCGTCGTCAAATTCATCGTTGCCAAGCGACTGTAAAATATAAAATAATGTTAGTCTTAAATAATCATGTTAAATTATGTAAGTGTTAATAATATCAGTTACTTTTCATAAAATTAAACATGAAATACATTTGGTTACATTGATATAAGTATTATTTAGAACTAACATACGTTAGGTTATTTATAAATTACATAAGAGTATTTAAAATTAATTTAATATTTTTGTAATGCTTACAATGTATAGTTATTATTTATAATCCATCACCGAAATCACCGCCACCAGACACAGAAAACAATAACATACATAAACAGAAATACATAAAAATGACACAAAAGAAATATAAAGAAGTTGTAGTATTATATAAAGTGCTATTCTTTTGTTAGTAAATATATACTTAGGCTATAATTTTAGTGTTTTTATTATTCACATTGTTATAATACGGAAAACAATGAGAATAAACTTACGTATTTTTATTATTTTAGTCTTCCAAGTCTTGTTACGTCGAAATCATGAGTCTTGATACAATTTATAAACCATCGCTGTGAGGCTATCAGGGAGGCATACATATATGCTGTCGTACAATAAAAATAGACACAACTGTATCACCATACTAACACACACATGCACACAAACACGCACATTGTGTAAACGTTGACTGAACGTATTGAATCCCTGTCCAAAAAGAGATAGACGATAGCTCGAATAATGTTAAAACTGAAAACCGACGGTGTATGTAGTGGTGTCATTCGCTATGTAAATGCAACAAGTAGTCTAGTATTGATTTTCCGCGGTATATAACCTTTATGTACGCGGCTCTGTAATATTAAATATAACGCTGGAACTCTGTCAACGGTAGAAAATTCAGCGCTTAAAATGAAGCTTTCATTTCATTCGATTTGATTTCAGCGGTTTATCCTTTGATGCATTAATTGAAACGCACGTATGAATGGGTTTGGTTAAATGTTCCGTTAGATAGTATGTTTATTTTGGGACATATGACTAAATATTTGTTTATCTGAAAGTATTTGATTTAAAATTCATTTTGAAAATGGAAAATATTGCGCGAAAATTAAGCGGTATCGTAGTTAAGGTTGATGTTGAGCGATTGCTGTCACCTAAGGACTTGATAAGCAACTTCGTATAAGAAAAGGGTTCTATCAGAAGTCAACCACAGATGCATTGCTACTCCCGAAGACTATGATGGTAAAATTTATATCGCCATACGTAATTGAGCCGGTTTTTTATATTGCAGAACCTACATACTAAACTCTATTTATCATTATTTGTTTATTATTACATATTTGGTCTCTTTGACTTGCTTGTCTAAAGTTGTCCAATTGAAAATTTCGGAAGGAGCTAGAAATCTTCTGTGGGTAATAAGCTTGAGAATACTTATTCAAAACATGCCTGGTGGTCTTGAGTAGCACAACTCCATCTTTCTTGGGTTGTCGGAAAAACCTACTAGGGTACTAAATACTAAGTTGAAGGGACGGGAATCAGCATCTGCCTCCTAAGCCATCACTACAACTATTCATTTCCTACAGTCACAGTATGGTGTGCGGCGAAGTGGTATGGCAAAACTTTCTTATATTCATTGTTTCAAGGAACAATCTGTTGGATAGCAACAGATTTTAATGAGTTAATGATAGTGAATGGAGACGGTCTATTTACTATTACTTTTTTGTTACGATTTCTTTCCCGCATGTAACTTAAAGAGCTCTTGGGGACAGTGGCAAAGCGTGAGTTTATGCCACCCGGGCGGAAAAAAGACTATGTAAAGACGACCAAAAAAAAATCGCCAAACCTAATGTTACCGCCCTCTAAGTATCCAAGATCGCAAGTTGAGTTTCGAGGTCTTTTCTACAAAAAATACTGGTTAATATTACGAAGAAAGGAAATTTTGCTGCCCCCTAAAAAGTGCCGCCTGAGGCGGTTCGCCCCTCCGCCCTCCTCACGTTACGACACTGAGTGGACTACTTGTGACTCTGAGTTTATGTGATAGTTTACTACTTCTATATTCCAAAAAAAAATAGAAACCGGAACTTCTCCTTTATTCTGAACTATTCTCGTAAATATGGATGATTTCGAACTCATATCCTTGTACATATGAGTTCGATCGAAGTTCGCGTAACCAGGATTCTCTACAGGGCAGATCAAAAAGCTCTACCTGACCGACCTGCCCGTACCTGGCTACGCCCATGCTTATATAACTGTTAACTAAGTAGATTATAAACATCAATCTTCTTGGAAAATCCCACATTATCAACACAATTTTAAAAAGAAGATTATCACTTACGCATTTCTCACACAGTCAGATAATGCTCTGGTGTTCGCCTTATCAGCCTTCGCGACTTCTTCATCTATCCCTTTTGTTATCGCGTCGATACTTTCATTTGGTACGAGTTCTCCGTTAGATTTGACGTACCAAACTGTATCTGGGCCAGACGGTCTACCCAGAAGACCAAGAGGATTGGCCAGTTCAAACACTACGTTGTCCTTTTCACCATGACACCTGAAATATACGACAATAATGATATACGATTAAAGTTGTAAACGAGCATGCAGTCCATCAGATGGTTAGTGGACACTGCTCCCCATGAACATCTGTATGAAACTTCAACAACACGTGTAAAACTTAAAAATAAGGCCGTAGCTGTGCGTCCAACATACCAAGCAGCGCCAATATCCAATGGACCTTCTCCAAACTGCACAGTTTTGATTCTGCCTCCGATCCTGTCATCGGCTTCGAGTCCAAGTACCTTCAGCCCGGCGTCATGAAGCTTTCGTAACGCAGCGATGCCGGCCGCGCCGCATCCGATGACTATCACATCCATTATTGGCCTGAGGGACAATTGATAAATGCAGTACTGGCGTTAGGGTAGGGCGCGGTTGGGCCGTCGCTCAGGGCGCCGGATAAACAGATGCGCCGGTTTTTAATCGTTTTATACATAGTTTAATACATAGTGCAGCAGAGCAGTGATAGCTAACGGTTGTGAATCCCAGGAATGCACCACTGATTTTTCTGAAATTATGTGCGTTTTAGTAAGTAATTATCACTGCTTTACGGCGAAGGAAAACACCGCGAGGAAACCCGCACACCTGAGTGTTCTCTAAAAAAAAAAGAGTTCTCAAAGGAGTGGGA
>DWLI01003081.1:0-12245 GCA_018249915.1 Cecropterus dorantes dorantes
AACTAAGATATAAAAAAGGTAACAGAATAAGCCTGAGAATGCTCTTAAAATATACATTCCTTTAGTACATATGGGTAAATTTGATTATTTAATGAATTTACAATTAATTACTTCGTGAAATAAGGTAAACAATCCATCATCGGTGAGATGATGGATAAAAATCGCGTTCGTGTCGTGTTGACCGTTACAGTGTGCCCGATTCACCCATCGACTGGTTCGCGGGTGCACGGTAAAAGCGGCGCGGGAAATGTTGGCGCGCAGTCAGTGTCCAGGAAGTCTCTGTGATACACGCATCATGCTCTTGCTCCTCGCGTGTTGTGTCGCCGTAGCGGCCGCCGCGCCTGTCACTTACGACCAGCGCCAGGACGGCGAAGCCAACCTCCATGCCGACATAAAAAACATAGCGATATTTGCCGCTATACCAAAGGAGCTGTCGATACCGCTCGATATTCTCGACGGATTAATAGAGCTTAAGTCGAAAGGGCGCGAAGCCTCAGAAGACAAAGGTGATGTGAAGTTAATGGAAGCGTTCATAAAGCCAAGCTCCACATACAAGGTGGAGATTGGACCGGAAGGGTCGGAACGGTCGGTGTCCGGCGAAGCGCGCACTGTGGAGGTGGTGATCGCTGGCAGGCGACGGTCGGACGTGGAGCCGCAACACGAGGAAGACAAAATCAAGGTGCCGGAAACCACGGAGCAGCGCGAGCCAATTCAGCCAGAGAAAGCGCCTGAAGTGAAACCAAGCTCGTAGTGAATGGTGATCTCGCCTATGAACTTGTTTATCTATTTAATGTAGTTTTAAGTTAATTTATATTAATTTTACGTTGTAAATTAATGAGATTTAAGGTATTTATTAAAACATTTATTTTTTATGGTGATCTTATTATTGATATTTTACGTTTTATCAAGTAGACACAATATCTACACTAAACTTGACTCAATAATACTTAACTTATTACTTAACTATTTGTTGTTGGCTATATACAGTTCAAAACGATTTTGACATTGACGCAGAATAGTGCCGTGGCAAATACATAATTATATTCATCTTAGCCATCCCTTTGACGATTGTACCATATCAATTGCTTCATTAACTTAAACAGAAATTAATTTCGTATTTATTACAACGCAAGGGATATGAACGGTTAAATTATCGCAAGATTTTGGATTACTCACAAATTTTCAAGTCCACGCAGAAAAAATCGCGGGTAATGGCTAGTATGATTAATGATTTGCATTATAGGTACTTTTTTTTAATAAAATAACAGTGGGCCTATTCTATGGTATGCCGATACACCTTGATTTCAATTTTTTTTTTAACGGTTAAAATAAAAATAGAAAACTCTTTTTATTATTATTTATTATAAGCCTTTATTTTTTACATATTACGATTAATTAAAAAAAAAAACAAAAGTGACTGTTGCCTTCCCAATCAAGAAAGAGAGCCTTTTTGATCGGTTAATTGCCATCAATGGATTTTGTAATTTAAAGCAGATTTAGGTTCCTTTTAAAAAAATCTGTTTTGTGATGCCCGTGGGCGCCGGAACGAAACCGGTATTTACGAAATCAAATAATATTTGATTTCGTAAATATTATTTGATTTCGAAATAGTAGGTACTTGATACGGGCAATTTTGATGCACATTTCATACATGTAGTTACCTATAGTTCTATATTGTATATTGCTTGATAGTACATATGTATAGATGTAGATGCACCCCTCTAAAAATAATCCGGGTGGCGCCCATGGTTATGTCCTATACGATATACGCTTTATGTCATAGACTTTCCCATATGCTTTCCCTGTTTAATCAGACTTCTTTCGTGTAGAGCTTGTAAAGCTAATGTTATACTAATTTTGTTTCATGAGTATACATTTCGTTTTTGATAGCAATATAAAAAAATGATAAAAAACTGGTCTAATCCTCTGATTGCCATCATTTGTTTCGGATTTCTCTTTAGAAAACCTGGTCGAACGATAGTAATTCGGTGCTTTATATAATTAGCAACGTAAAGAACTTAATGGTACTAGAAAAAACCTCACAGATGACAGAATGGTACTCACGTGGTGCAACGTGATAGACAATTTTTAAATCTAGAGGAGATAAAACACTTAAATGTATGTTTTCCCGTAAGAAAACTCGATTTGAAACCATTAAAAGAGCTGGTACAATAATTTCATCCTACTCGTATTTAATATTTTATCAAATTTCACCTCGTTTTCTACAAATTAATGTAACCAATATTATGATGTCTTTATTTTACGATGAACCAGAACTGGGTTGGAAGATCGTTATCATCCGGCTACATTTTTGAATCAGATTAGGTTTTTAATAGGTATGCCTATTCAACATTTTCCATCTTTAAATATTCGTGTTCCAAATTGTTTACTGCTAATAATTTTATCTTCTTGCTTAAAACCAATCCCATACCCAAGGTAGGGGATGCCTGGCAATCGCAAAAGACACCATTTTAATACAATTGTGCTTATCAACTTACGTACAATTTTTTTTAAATGAATAAAATCGACTTCTATGCCAATAAAGAAAAGAATAAATTTGAAATTATTTTGGTTTACTACAAAATATATCAGCGCTCAAAATATTTCGCTGGATGGCATCGACAAAACTATGTCGACAGTATGATTATACTCGTAGTATATAATTTAGTCATAATATGATCGTACACCTACATTATCAGAGTTGAAGAGTTGTACGTAATCTAATATGTAAATGCCAAATGGCTAATACTTTTTTGTTGATGAGGGGAAACCTTCAAAAGGTAGCCGACGCCGGGTTACGTGCAATTTTAACAACACTACGAACTACTCCGGGATCTCCGAAGGAACTCAACCAGAACGCAGTGCGTTGTCCCATCGGCCTCTACCAAGTGATCGTCCCGTCTGGTCTTTACGAAGGCATAGGATTACATCGCTTTCCTCATCCGCATCGTCGCTTTCCTCCCCGGGATGGCTTGGCTGGACGACTCGACTACCCACTATTGCCGTTCGCAATTCTAAAAGCCCTCGCGTCTTACGACCAGCAAGGGATACCGTAGCCCAATTATAATCCCGGAACTACAGGCACGAAGTAGGTAATAGATAAAGTTTTTCATCAATCATCTCTTGAAATTGCTCTTATATTTGTGTAAGCACCAAACGTACAATACATCGTCAAGGTTGAAGACTTAAGGTTTAAATTTAGCGTCTAATGTCTCTGCTAAGTAATCTTATTATACATCCTTAAGCATCAAATGACCTAACATATAGTGAAGCCCCCCTGCGGTAGCCTGCAGTCTCCAGCATCATCCGGATTGAAGGAGGTGAAGGTCAAATTTTTGTCATATCATTTTATTTGGATACCACGCTAAATCGGTCCAGAAACACCAGATATAGCGTGAAAAATGTTGCAATTTTTTCATTTTTCATAAAATGGACCCCCTGTAAAACTAGCCGTATAGCATGCCGTTTGAATCGTGTCGGTATGGGGCATCTAGACGTAATCGACGAATATACACAAAAAACGGGACAATGTAAAAATATACTCCATGCTTAGATATAGGTATAACGAATGTTTACCTATTTTATCGCTGGATGACTAACCACTGCATGCACGGAGATAACGGTACCACAACTATGAGATTACGTGTGGCTGCATCCAATCATTTTGTGTAATATTATTGTAAATTGCACGTGAGTTCACGGTGTTATGGAAACTTTTATGATATCGATGACCTAAAGGTGTCAGGGCGCAGCATGCAGCTCCACTTTCAATCTAAATCCACAATAATATTAAGTATGCTATTGAGAAAAAAAAAATAAAAAAAAGTAACAGATAATGTCTGGTACATAATTAAAAAGCATTAAACATGTAGGATTATTGTAGTCTAATAAGTAATTTTATTAAAACTATATATTTTTTCATAGGCTAATTAATAATCAATTAGTCAGTGAAGTGGAGAGAGCAATTCGATCGATTGTCGGTCAGACGATGGGTCAAAATTGCGCTCGTGTGGTGTTAACCGTTACAGTGTGCTCGATTCACCCGGCGACTGGTTCGCGGGTGCACGGTAAAAGCGGCGCGGGAAATGTTGGCGCGCAGTCAGTGTCCAGGAAGTCTCTGTGATACACGCATCATGCTCTTGATCCTCGCGTGTTGTGTCGCCGTAGCGGCCGCCGCGCCTGTCACCTATGACCAGCGCCAGGACGGCGAAGCCAACCATCAGGCCGACATAAAAAATGTAGTGATATTCGTCGCTATACCACAAAAAATGCCGTCAATACCACTAGATATCCTCGACGGATTAATAAAGCTGAAGTCGAATGGGCGCGACGCCGCTCAGAATAGAGCTGATGTGCAGGTGATGGGGGCGTTCGTGGAGCCTAGCACTCCGTATAAAGTGGAGATTGGCTCGGAAGGATTGGAGCGATCGGCGGCGAGTGACGCGCGCACCGCGGAGGTGGTGATCGCTGGCAGGCGGCGCTCAGACGTGGAGCCACAATCCGAAGGGGACGAGATCAAGCTGCTGGGAGCCACGGAGCAGTGCGGGCCGGACCACGTGCGGGACTCCGTCACTCTCATGTGCCGCCAGCGTTCCGAAATTCAACCAGAGAAAGAAGTGCCTGAAGTGATTCTCAGTTCGTAGTGATTTCCGATCTCGCCTGCTAGGTTGTTTGTTTGATACGCGTAGTTTTAAGTTTGTAAATTAATACGATTTAAGTAATTGATTAAAGAATAGTTTTTTACATGGTGATTTTTTATTGCTGTCAAATTAATTGACGGTCTGATGTCTCTTACTTTTAATCAAATATGACGTGTATTTGCACCAAGTCTATATCTATACCTTAATTACAATACTTATATAATAATATTCTAATGACGATGTGATACAATTAGTTTTTTATGTTGAATTATTTTTAATCAATATAAGTAGATGTACGATGCGTTCCAATATAATCCTCAAAGGTATTTGGGATTAGATATAAATGTCCCGCACGCTGCTTCTATTACATAAAAAACAGGTTGCAATAGGTACGTGCCTACTTGCTAATCAAAGACATAATTATGTTTTAAGTTAATATTGAAAACCCTGTTTTCTTATACCTAGTTTACAACAAAACATTGATAGGATGAAGATGTAAAATATTCATTTAAAATATTTACTTGTTTAGTCTTTATATTATTTATTTCTTACACAAGTGAAATATGTCACGGCATGATTTTTAAGTAACACAGAAATTATAGCTATGATTAGAAATGTTTATACCTAATGCATATATTTACCTAAACTAAGGTGTACATTCTCTCACATATTAATAATTTATATGCTGTTGTATTAAGTCATGTTTAATGTTATAAAGATAAAATATCTTGTTTATAATGAGCGTAAGATCTAAGTATTAAGGCGTAGAAAATTTCATAACTATTAAAGAGTTTTGAATAATTTTAAATTATTGGTTTGTGATGTTTGTTTCTAGAAACGTACAAATTTCAAGTTGTAGTACAATTATTATACTAATTATCTAAATTATTATAATATCGCACTACTTACGGATACTTAATTGAAAGTAAATAATTATGATGCAGGTACATATTATAATTTGTTTTAACAACCCCTTGAGGGTTACTGGACATAATATGGCACTCCTAATGGGGTTTTTTGCCAATAATCACTGCGCCTGTCCAGCTTTGATGACCGCAGTGGACGTTGATGTTACGAGAAAATACTACTAACCATTTCCGAGATGTCTTTAGTCACTTCCTAGGACATCCACGGGAATGGACGGAATACTATTCGACACCATATGACTCAATTTATAAAAACATGTTTTTTGCTAAAGATCTCACATTCTTAGTGTTTGGTATAGTTGTGACATTGCATGTTTTTTCAAGTAGGCGCTTTTAATGTTCAGGTAAACAGAGTAGTGAAGTGCCGGATCGTTAAAAGAATAGATCCGCGGATACGGATACGAATACGGATCATTGATGTTTAGACCCGCGGATACGAATACGGATACGGATCCCAACTTTATTACAAATTTATGCGCGTGTCCTTGAAGCGACAGTTGCTTTATTGACATATTTCTGTGCCCTTGGTACGAGTTTATTACACTTCCTTTATTTGTTTTTCCCTTTCGTTGCAAAGTACACTGTCATTATATGTACTAACATATAACGTTAAGATATTTGATTTTGCGATATGAGTTAAATATTTGCTATTAATAAACAATATGAAATTTAATACTAATTTATTGCTACTTAATCGCCTATGTACATATTTTGTATATATGTATAATGCTTTTATACCTTATATGAATTTAATAATAGGTATAAAAGATCCGTTTGAGATCTGCCCAAAAAGAAACGGATACAAATACGGATCTTTCTCAGGCCTCGGATATCCGCGGATACGGATACGGATCAGCGGCACATCACTAATACAAAGTAAACAGCACTGTTTTTATTGATATGTTTGTACATATCAATAAAGCCCGTGCTGTTTACTTTAATTTGCTATTATTATGCATTTAATTATAGATTAGGATTCCTATTGTGTATAAGACTGGTTATTTTCCTACGACAAGAGAAATTATAGAGGGTGAAATTATGAATGTATTTTTATAACTTCGTGTCGTTGTTCATTATAACGCGGTAGTTAACGGACACCTTAGAAAAGATTTGAAATTTGCCACCAGATTTTTTTTCTAAGAAAAGAATTATCGTAATCAATCACATAAAAAATTAACAACTTTTTTGTACTACAGATTAGACATTACATTAATTTTGCTTTTGTGGATTGTTAAAATACAAGGCGTATTTTGACGAACCTGAAAGGAGCCTCTAACTATAATGCTTTAGAAAGTGGACTTTACTAGGATGATTTGAATGTGTAAGTTTTTTTATTTATAATATTAAAGTAGCAACCGAGAATGCAATACACGTGGTGATAAGTCACTGCCGCCCATGGGCACCTGTAAACAACTTCATATAGATTGGGTTTTCATCTGAACTCTATCATAGATAAATTTCTGCCCTAAGACAAGATGGTTGCCTCGCATGAAAGTGAACCCGCAATCACATTCTTCGCATACGACAGAACTGCTTCACACCCAAAGTAGTTATGATAGTGGTATGTTCAATCAAATCATAATCTTTCTGCCACCTTACAAATGTATGTATAATGTATGTACTTGTAAACTTTTTGGTATGAGACGTTGGCAATTGGTGCAACTATTTTGGCAAAGTTACTAAAATAAGAATTTGCTTGAAAAATAAACATGTTAGTAGTAGGTACGTATAAACTACGTCCTTGTAGTTCAGGCATTAAGCGAGAGTGGGGCTCGATCCGTCTAGTTAAATGAGCCATGGAATGTTAGAGATCCCGGAGACTTCTTCGCATCGTCGAGGACGGCTACCTGATATTAATGAACAAACATTTTTTACGAGGGGGAAAAACTTCAAAAGGCACGTTCATACTTGGTCTTACTGCCTTACTTGGTAAGAGTTTATGACGTTGTGTTATTGCATATGGCTGAAAACGAAAACAGAAACGTGCATTATAGAAACCAACGTCAGCAGTGCTTCACACTTACTTTTCTCATAAAATAGTCTTACTTAGTAAATTTAATATTAGACAAGTTGAATTCTTGTTGCCATCTTTTATAACTATCATAAAAATATTTATCTTTTAGTCTGAAAATAACGTTACATGTGTTGTTTAGCAATTTATAGATATTGTAATTATAGAGATAAGATTAAGTAATATTAATTTTATAATAAAGAGATAAAAGATAACCACCCGTATAGTAAAGAAGATATAAAAATGCAGAGTCATGTTGACTGTTGAATTCTTTATCAAAGTATAATAATATGAAAATAATCTAGAAGCCTGTTAATAGGTGCCTTTTGGTAAAGGATGTTTGTTAAACGCTCTTATTATTCGCATATTCGCCGATACGCAGTGTCCCTGTAGTACCGGGATCAGAATAGGGCTGCGGTATCCCTTGCCTGACGTATGAGGCGACTAAAAGGCGGCTTCCGGGGTTACGGGCGGCAAGATTGGAAGCTCAAACCGTCCAGCCAAGCGACCCCGTGAAGGACGGTGGCATGTGTGGTCGCTTGCCATCGTAAAAACCAGAAGATACGGCGAACGCTAACGCTCGCCAGGAAAGAGCCAGCATTGCGCTTGGAAGACTCCGGCTGCGTTCCGTTGGAGATTCCGGAGTCCTCCACACAGCGCTGAGTGTGGCCATCGGAGGGGTTTTAGTGCGGTAATTATCCCACATAACCCGGCATCGTATCGGCATCCCACGGCGAAAATAAAGGTCCGATACGCAGAAAAAAAACATGATTACTTGTAATCGTTTACAATGTTGATGGTGGTAGAACTCTCTGTGGTTCGACTCTGGAAGCACCACTGCCGCGCCTATTTCTGCCTAATAATAGCAGTGTTATGCATTAATTTATTCTGGTCTGAAGGGTGTGGTAAGGGCGATATGCTTAAGCGTTCCAACTTAGTCCTCTGGGGCAGTAACGCATCTGTGACTTACCTCAGTAAGACTGATTTTATCAGGGGTTAATTAGAGGTGTCCATGGGCGGCAGTGGCCACATATCATCAAGTGGATTGCTTGTTTGCTATTTCCATTTGATATAAAAAAAAACAGTGTTTAGTCTCGTTAGGTTCCAACACAAGCTATCATTTGACCCACACTGACCTCACGCATTAATTTCACTGGAGAATATATATGAATAATAAACGTCTTATTATTTAAGAGCAAACATTCACTGCATTCGAGCAGTTTTTTTAATTTCTCGTTCAGGGTTCAGGCGGTACTGTTTTGGAACGCCTTGCCCGCCGATATCAGGAAAGCTAACAGTAATGTTTAAGAAGCTGGTCCGAGAGCATTACCTGAACACTTATTGGTTCTTAATCATCTACAGTTTTATAATTTTAATATTTATTTGTCTGGAGATTTATGTATAACATGTATATATTATTGTTTTTTGTGTATGTATTTATAAGTATCTAATATAGTTATATTATTTATTAACACCAGCCGCAAATTTTCCAGCTACAAAGGATTGACCGGTAGAGAATGCCATATTAGGTTTGCCCTATTGTAACTTTCCAGGGTTGACCGGTGGAGAATGCCATAAGGCATTAAGTTTGCCCTATTGTAACTTTTATTTTTAAGAGGTGCAAAAAGAAATAAATAAAATAGATAAACAAATATTTATAATCCTGGATGGTCTCCTTACCATCCAGGATTATAAACTAACACCCAGATGGACTGTATAATTGTTGATACCTTATATTTCATACAAGAAATACTGAAGCTATGTACGTAGTTATCAGCTACGCTCTCTTCAAATAACACAAAAATAATCAATTATTAATAAACAGTTTCAATGATTGGTCGAGGGTAAGATATCCCTCGGTTATCAACATATAGATACGAAGAAGATTGAAGTAAGAATAATTCATTTGTCGTTCACCAAAAGCGTATGTTTCTTAGTTAACATTATGGATAAAGAAAATAAAACTGAGTATCCTTTTAAATATCGAGTTTTGAGCTCGGAAGAATCAGAGGCGGCGCATAATTATTATGGTAAGTTTTTGTCCAATTATTATTTATTTTGTGCAATTATTATTTATCGATGCTTCAATTGTCAATAGTTAATAATTAATGCGAGACTAATAACAAATAAATCTTTGTATTTTTTAAAGATTTAAGTAGCAAACGAGCATGAAGCCCACCTGATTGTAAGTGGTCACTGCCAACTACGAACTTCCGCGAAGAAGTTCATACAGAACAGAGGTTTTATCTGAAATCAATTACCGATGCATTGTTATTCCTGAGGGCTAAGATCAAAAATTTCCGTCAAAAGGTGGCCAATTTCATAGAAGGCGACCGCCTTCTATGAAACGGAAAAAATGCTTCACGCTAGGAATAGCTATGGCGATGCTAGCTCTCCCCGTCGAACCATACTTGTTATTATTTATAATAATATAAATACAAGTAAGGTTGTATTTGTATGATAATAAAATTAACGCTTAATATTACGTTGAAACACAATGAAGTAAAACAACGAGAAATAGTACAATATATTATACATATAATAATGATAAGGACACCTAATATGGCTTATGTAAAATAAAGATATTTCATTTCACTTTCTATTCTAAAAAGTTTCGATCAGATTTTTTAACAAATAAAAAGTATAATATAATGATAGTGATGTAAACAATACCTATAAGTTAGTAATTAAACTTATCGTTAACAATTGATGTTCCAAACTTTTGTCGGTTTTTTGTTTTCAGATAACTCTCTATCAGAATTCATTCGCCTTGGTTCAGGGGGCTACTTTTTCTTCAAGGAGTTCGAAAGCATGGCGTTAGATGTTTACAGTACGCCACTGAGACCCACCGACACCTTTGTCGTGACATTCCCGAGATCAGGTTTGAGATTACTACCCAATTAGATAATACACTGTATGTTACTTTAATTTAAACTGTGAAGAAACGGAATCTCTTATTGGAAAAGTAACTTAATACAGTCAGTCAATCACATTCACAGATATGCATTTCCACATACGAGTACTTACTCAGACACACACAAGACTGTTTTACTCGATAATATATTCTCTACAAAGTTAATGTACAGTTGAGCACACTTTTATCAGATTGAAGTAGCTAACGAGCATGCAGTCCAACGGACGGTAAGTGGTTGATGCTGTCCATGAACATTTGAAAGCAACTTCATACAGAACATAGGTTATCTCTGAAGTCGATCACAGACGCGTTGCTACGCCCGAGGACTGAGATTGTCGCCTCATATATATATGAGAGCCAGCAACCACACCCTTTCAGCGAAATGCAAGGACTGCTTCACGCTAAAAATAGATGTGGCGGCGGTACCTCCGCGGTCGAACTACACTGGTTCTATCACCTTTGCACTTAAGGATTAGTCCGTAGATAGATAGACAGCGCCAGTGGCTCAGCCGCAATAGTGATATGTTGTACGATCTTAGAAAATGCAGAATTAGTGGAGAAATAATAAAAAAAAACGTTTTCACAGGTACGACGTGGACTCAGGAGTTAGTGTGGTTGCTACAAAATAATTTAGATTACGAAGGAGCAAAAGCCACGCCTCAGATGACCAGGTTCCCGTTCTTGGAGTAGGTTGGCATCTTACATGTATTTACGTTTATAAATATATATTTTATAATGTTAACATTTTACAGATCATCAGTGTTTCCGAAACTGAAAGCCACCGAAAAATTCAAGGCTATTTCTGTAGATCTAGAACAGATAAAGACAATGCCATCGCCGCGGTTTATCAAGACTCACATGCCACTTTCGCTTCTACCGCCATCTCTGCTTGAAACTGCTAAGGTAACATTTAATCCATAAGCAGCTAGCTAAGAGCTGGCCTGAAGGGCGGCTGTCAGGGGCGCAATGATCAGGGAGGCGAATGATGCCGAAGAAAATTAAAGTAATCTGTATCTGTATTGCAAAAAAACTAGGTCGGCATTCAAAGCATACGTTGGACTATGTTCAAAATAATCAGATTAGTCTTGAAATAAGTAGAGAGCCCAGAATTCTGACCTTTCCAGTAACACTCATGCGTCCTAGCTACGACGCTGCGATGAAGTGAAATAAGATAGTTTTATATGCTAGCGCTGTAGAAACTGCTGCTAAGTGAAAGTCTGAAACCAAAAAATGTAGTGATGTCACTATAATAGTAGCCATCTTTAAATAGCGGAAAATATCGAAATCAAAAGTAGCCTATAGACTGAACAGTTAAATAAGCTACATCCATGGAAAATTAACTCATAATCTCACTCTAGAACCGATGTGGTGTTAGGTAACCGCTTAGCCACGCAGGTCTGCAAAATAATGTACAATAGAAATCTATATATACTAGTATAAAACTCTTCCGTTACTGAATGACTGACTGACGGACAACGCACAGCCGAAACTACTGAGCGTAGAAAGTTGAAATTTAGTATGAAGATTTTTTAGTGAGTGTAGAGGAGTAGTGCTCCTGCAGACTGGATTTTTGGAAATTCCGCTCCGAAGGGGGTGGAAAGGGTGAAAAACTTTTATATGAAAGTTCTACACCGTTGAAATTAGTAACTTGAAAATTTGGATTTTAGTAGGCTATATAACATTGCGCTATGTTTATTTGTTTGCTTTTTTTCTTTTGTAGTAGCGGGTGAAACCGCGAGGCACCTCTAGTTATA
>DWLI01003082.1:0-12244 GCA_018249915.1 Cecropterus dorantes dorantes
TATTTGTAACAAGCTGTGACCCGCGGTATCACTCGGTTTAAAAAATATTAAATATAACTCTATTTCTTGATCATGGATTCAGGAATTTTGATGCAATTTCAACACACAAATGGATAATCAGACGGACAGACAGAAATTTTAAAAATCATATATTTTTTATAATTTTAGTTTTCGTATTTTTTTACAAATATTCGTATAAGCGACGTGCAGACACGCGGACCCTTATTTTAATAAATATAGGGATAAGTAAGAACATTATTTTAAAAGTCTTACGTATTTCGATGAACTATTTAAAGGACTTCGAGACTATGTACTATGTACTGCGTATGAGAGAAACCAATATATATTTAAATTATTTTTTGCTTTTTTGTTCCATTGAAGTCGGTTTCTATATTTTGATAAAAAATGTGATTTGTATATGAGTACTGAGATATGAATTAAGCATAATGATTTAAAAAATGAGGACTGAGAAAGTCGCCCTGTACTTTAGTTTGTGGTACTACCTGTTAAATATATTGGTTCTACTACCTTCTAAAAATAAAATATGGCGCATAATGTAAGTATACATCTTGACTTACGTATATAGCGTGCCGTAAAACATCACAATAATCACACAAGTTCTCCCACAAGACGCGTGTTTCGTAAATTGAAAAATAACAATATGAATTTCGCTGTGTCCTAAAAAATAAGTACTTAATATAAACTAACTATATTTTGTAGGAGATAACAATAAAAATATATTTCTTGCAATGATTTTTTAACAGTATATTTGATATCATAGTTAAACATTTAACTACAATGATTAACGGATATCACTGTTGTATTTTTCTAATATCGGAGCGTTTATTTTCTTTTACATCTCAAACTGAAGCTCATAAGTGACATTTTCGATGTTATTCGACGATCCACGTGGCGGGGCGGTCACCATACCAGTCTGACGCGCAGTGGGGTCTGGATTCGATTCGCGGCCAGACAAACATCTGAATGATGAACTTAGATTTCTGTTGTGGGTCTGGGTGATTGAACAAAATATTAGGCGTTCGTCTTAGTCTGGAGTGGCAAAGCATCTGTGATTGACTTCGGGTAGACCCTCCGGTTTATGTGTAATAGTTTAAAGATATCCGTGGACAGCAGTGACCACTTATATATCAATTGAAATGCACGGTCGTTTGTTGTTTTATCTATATAAACAAAAACTACTAAGTTTGACTAATCCGTTTTTGTTTTTGGGCTAATTATATAGTTCTTTAAGTGGAAAATAGTTTTACAGTTTGAACACGAACAGTTTCCTTACATTTATAAGTAACCCAGAAAACAGTACAAAAATCTCTTCTAATCTGTTTTTACAAAAAATATAAACAGAAGTGTTCAAAACTAAATACAATTTTCACTCCTCTCGACCCGTCAATTACGTACTCCTCAACAAAGAGTCGAAGTACGTTCGGTACTCCGCAGATGTTATCAACGTCTGCAGCAAGAGCGATAGGATCGCTCGACCTAATTCGATTTCAGCCGCCTGCAGCGTTCCTCGCCTATCTCGAGAATTCCTTAAAGGAATACCGGCTTGGTTAAACTGCAACGTTCATTAAATTAGCACGGATATAGATAACAGGCATTTTAAAAGCTTAGATAAATCGTCACTGTTAAAGGATAGCGTTCGTAGCTTGATATTTACAAGCTAGCAGATTTGTTTAAATGGTTTATTGTGACATGATAATTGAATTAACGAGTCCGCAAAATAAAAAGAACAGGCTGACATAATCCTGGAATGTCCTTCGTTATTACTCATGAGTATATAAGCATAGAGTCGTGTCGAGAGTGGTCACTACCGCCCATGGACATTTGTAATCAACCCCAGACAAGTTTAAAATATCATCTGAGGTTTACCACAGATGTGTTGCTTAACTCATACATACTTGAAAGTTAGGGATTAGCAACTAGCTTAGCAAGGATGACTTAGGAATTAACAAGCAAGAAAGTGATTTTTACATGAAAAACAGAAATTGTTAATTTTACGAATAACCTTATGAAAAATGTTCTTACGTACGAAAATAGTACATAATCACGTTTTCCTTATGTACCAAAATATTTTAAAGGAATCAGTTAAAGCTGGCAGAATCAAAAGCGAACCAAAACTTTAATTCAATTAGCGAAGGCACAGAAAAACTCATTTCCAGCCATTAAAAGGAATCGTCCTCGGCGGCCGGCGGTATCGCAGTCGGTTGTTATCAACGGACGGTAGATACCATCGCGCCCGACCTAATTCGATTTCCAACCGCGTAACCCACCGACAGGCCGTGCTCATACCGGGAAATGGAATAACCTTTATCTTCACTTAAATATGCAAAGTTGCTAGTGAATCGCGATCTATTCACTATTTTAACTGAAAACTTCTTTGCCTTGAAAGCCTCGAGTGCTTTATTAATTTTATTACGGTTTTCCGACTTCGCTTTTAAAACTATTAATTCACTCGAGAATCTATCGGTTCGGATTTTCAAGTATAATTTAGTTTTTGTTTGTGTTGCAGTGGATTTGTTTCAGCGCATTTTCATTTACTGAAAACTCCGTAATCAATAAATGTTAATTAATGTTCTTGTATATCCGAACCTGTAAAAAATGCTGTTTATTATTCTAGAACAAGCCTTTTTTCCATGGCTTCACCCGTTTGGGCCACGGTAAAAATTATCTCATGTGATAATCTAAGCCATAAATTAATATAGTAACAAACGCATACAGACACATCTTTATCAATTTTCGCCTTAATAATATTAGTAAGATTTGTAACATTATATTAAATATCCAAAATAGTTCGTAGACATTTTGTTTGAAGTGTGTAATATTAGTCTGCTTGAGAAACTATTGAGTTTCTAGTGCAATAGAGCGCGGGACCAACTTACTTCAAAACTTCCTGTATACACGAATACGTACACATAATACAGACATACACTAAGCAGACGGAATTAGGTTTGGTGAAAACAAATCTAACTTTGTTTTGTGACTCTATTGTAAAGCACATGCGTATTACTTACCTAAATATTAAAATAGCTTAAATATCATATAAGTACTAATTATGTTAGTACTAAAAATAAGATGTTTAGGTAACAACACCTTACATGATTCTAGTTATACTCGTATAAGTCAGTTGTCTTATTAGTTTGGGCAAAGAAGTGAAAACTAAAAAAATGTTTTGTATAGACGAGCTTAGGAGAAAAATCTCCGTATTATATGTATTTTTTAAATATAAATAATCTACTATGAGTATTAAGGGCACATAATTGTATTACCTACCTATTTATAAAAATATCTTAATTAAATAAAATTAATTCTGTTCTACACGACTGCGTCAGAAGGAGGGCAATAAGTTTTATACGTATTACGAATGTTTTGTGTATATATGTTTGTCCGTCTATTTGGCATGCGCTACAACCTAAACAGCTTATTGAATTATGATATGTAATATTTCATTGGAATCGTCTCAGTTTGCAGTTAACCGGGTATATATATTTTTTTAATTGGTTCCTGTAAAAAGAAAATAAATGGGTTTTATTTATTAAAACGACACTACAGTTATCAAGTGAACGTCGTAAATAGACCCTTCCAAAAATATATAATTATATACCTATATACTTTTATGTTACCATTTTGATGAATGCTCATAAAAAGGGTTTAATTACATATAATATAGTAAAATCAAGAATATGACTACTTCAAAACAATAAACTGAATTTGAAGACAATCAACCGTTTGTAAACAGTCGGGTTTTTGTTGTAATATTTTGATTACTTATTCTTTCGTAATACTTTATTTGGTTGAACGGGCTAATCTCAGGAACTACTGGTTCGAATTTAAAAATTATTTTTGAATTGATTAGTCCATTTATTGATAAATACTATATGCTATATAACATCACGTTTGTTAGTTTTTTTTCTTATTTAGTAGCGGGTGGCACCGCATCACCTAGTGTCAGTATAAAAACATAATTTATCCTCGAAAACAATAATTACCCCAGATACGTAATTACGCAACGCTGCTTAACTAGCTCACAATTAATTCAATGATCGTCCGCATAATGACTTGCATGTGGCCACCCTTGCAAGTGAGAACTAACGCTGGCTAATTCCACTACGTAATGAAGGAAATTCACCGCAGAGGTGCTTTTTGCACACACTAGGATTTTTGGCACTGTCACCCCAAACGTTTAAACGTTTCCGCCATTAATCTTGCGTTTCCGCAAAGATTGCATTTTAAAGTTTGTATTTGGTAGCATTTGCTTGTAATGTCCTGTTTTCTGGACGCTTGCGTCGCTGCGGAATCGAAATGAACGGAATGCGATTGTAAAATTCGAAGAGATATTTTTTGTAGAAGAAGAAAAAGCGGATTTAAACTCTATATTAGTAGATAATTTTCCAACAAAAGATCTTAGACTAATATTATCACGGAATTAATAGATTTTAATATGCTACGAGTACCTACTCACGACATGTGGTTTTTGAATTTCTTTTTGCCGGTATTTCGACCCATTTACATGGATTGTGGTCACGGGGAAACTGAATATCGACAAAAAGAAGTTCAAAACCCACATATCGTCAGTACCCGTAACATATTAAAATATAACAAAAGATTATCTTTTCACTACATCAACTTCTAATTTGGTATTATTGACCAAAGATGCATCGTTTTCCTTAATAAAATTGAATTACCTCATTTGTTATTTACTTACAATACTGAAGTATAATCATTCAGTCCAGTTGATAGTAAGTGGTAACTGCCGTCCATGACCTGTAAGCAATTTTATATAGAACAATGTTTCTATCTGAAGTCAATCACAGATGCGATTCTACTCCCGAGGATTAAGATGGTCGCATAAGAAAGTTACCCAGCAACCACACTATTCCACTGAAGCACAAGACTGCTACACAAAAATAGATTTGGCGGTAAATAAATATTATTACTACAGCAAAAAACCAATAATCACTGCAACATAACGTACTTAACGTATTAACGTATTTTTTCATTTCAAATTAAAATTTGAAATATTTTCCACAACATGTTTAATTTCACTTTTACCGTATATTTCCATAAGCACCATCCCTACAAAATTATAGGACCCTTTCCTTAACATTATACAAAAGGGATTTTCATAACAACATTCAAGAGTTATAGTGATCCTAAGACTGCTTTGGGCTACTTGGAGAGCCATTTGCAGAGACATTGGCCCAACCTACGAGGTAGATTGCTGAAGTTTGGAGATAACTTCTGCAAACTTCGAACATTTGACGCTGCAATACTTGGATAAGGTAAACTGACTGTTTTAATTAAGTTAAGAAGTTTAAACACCGCTTACATACATGTTGATTGCGGTTTTTTTATTATTTTAATATGCAGTTGATTTAGTTGGTCTTAACCGCGGTATTGCGTAAGCTGTTGTACATGGTTTTTATTTTTTTACATAGGTTTTCAATCTATTGTTATGATTGTAATAAATGATACCACGTTTAAGTAATTACCTACTTTAGAAAACACGTATTCCAAAAGTGAAATATAAGTGTACGTTATTTTTTTGTTTAAGTAAACTAATTGGCTGTGCCCGCGGTTTCACCCGGTACTACGTAAAAAAACAAACCTAGAATGTATTTACTACTTAACACAAAAATATTTTTTTTATTCGAACCAGTAGTTCCTGAAATTAGCCCGTTCAACCAAACAAACTTTACTGCTTTATAATATAACTAGTATAGATATATTTAGTATGCAATCGATAACTTGTAAAAATTTTGCAAATAAAATATATAATTTAAGCCGTTAACAACAACACATAGCACAAAGAAAAAACAAAAATAATTTTAAAATCCGTTTTTTGTTTTGTGTATTGTAGTCGTGACCACGACAGTTATATTATTATAATATAAGGAAACACTGCATCCCTCTTCGTATACATGTAATTACTATATTATATTAATCGCCTTCTACTTCTACGGAAACGAGTAAGACATAACTAATTGACTGACCGAATAGTAGTGCAGTAGTAAACTAAACACTAGAACCAAAAAAACTCAACAAAATACACGCAAAAAGTGAAATACAAGTTAAGACATCTCGTTTTAACTTGCACGTTGAATTGCTAGAATGGCTTTACATTCGCTTACGTTTTATACGATCCCGAGCAGATTGTAAATAGACTCCATTCTTTTTTCGCTCGACGAGCGTAGTGGAGTGTAAAGATTGAAATGAACCAATATAATTACGCCCACCAACGAGCTGAGAGATCCTTATCCAGCGTTTTCCAACCTGATTGAAACTAACTGAAAAGTATTTACTCGTATTAAATTACTTTTCTGGCTTTTCTAACTTATATATGTAGTTATTCTTATAATTATCTACTGTTAATTTGACCGGCTTGGCGGAGCGGTCACCATACTTGTCTAATACGCAGTGGATTCCAGGTTCGATTCCCGGCTAGACAGAAATCTATATAATGAGTTTAGATTCTGTTCTGGGTCAAGATAATTGTGTATTCATGTTTGTGTGTCCACGGTACCCACGACACAGGAGAAAATCCTAGTATAGGAGCCAAGTGTGTAGGAAGCGTTATTATTTTTATTATATTTAATGAAAGGGACAGTCTATCACTGTAAATATTCTATCATTTAACAAGCTTTTCTTTCGAAATCTTAAGAAATAGGAAAATCAAAAAGCGATGAAAATTGATAACAATATGACCACTTTTTATAACCATTTTAATTACGAAGCAATTACTACCAACTGATATCGGTTAAGAACCGCTGGCATCGTATTTCTTGGTTTCAACCTCCTTTGGCGGTATGTTCGTTACAAAGAGAGTAAAGTGCAAATCAGACTTGCTTATAAAATACTTTTAGTACGTCTTCAGATTTAATTCAATCGGATTAATTAAACTATTCGTTTAAGTTTTTTCGCCGACAAATTGAACGACGAATTGGGTCGAACTATTTGACAGGTTATTGCAATCTTTTTCATGTTAATTTCTTACGGCTTTTGACTCACATTCATAACCTTTTAATTATGTCATGATCTATTGTTATTGTTACAGAAACACACAGAGGTAAAACAAATACTTCATACTATGCAAACACTGCAAGGCACTTAGGTAATTAGGCCAATATTGGCATTGGAAATAGTGACAAGTACTGCAATCAAATGACTCAAAAGTTTTAAAAAAATATTCACTAATGGTCGTGGTGAATATGTCGTTACAAAATGGCGTGAAATTCCGGGAATAACTTTATTAAGCCATTTGCTACTTCGCCGCAATCAAGCAAATGACGCAACCAAAAGGAATAAACTGCATTCTGAGTATTTGCTTTTTAAAATTGATGGCAGTAAGGAGTTTATTGGAAAACGAGCATGTTGCTAAGTCATATTAGGTCAATCAACTACATCTTTTATATGATATTAGGAAAAGTACTCGCGCTTGGCTACGTGACAAAAATTTTGGTTTCACTCGCTAATTTACATTATTTAAAACATTTAATTAATGCCATCTGAAGCGTTATTTTTAGCGTTTACTTTTTTTAAAATAGAAATATGAATTACTGAAAGTAAAGGGTGTAGTGACACCAACTAAACTAAAATAGTCGCCATTATTAAATAGCGAAAAATATCTAAATAAAAGTGACCTAAATAAAAAAAAAAATATCTAAATTTAAGTGAATGACCAGTTAAATATGCTACATCCACGCAAAATTTTAAATCAATTGGACCAGTGGTTCTCGCGTGACTGCGTAACACACAGACACACCGCATCTCATATATATAAATATAGATTGAAGTAGTAAACGAGCATGCTCTCCATCCGATAGTAAGTGACTCTTGCCGCTCATGGACATTTATAAAATTAATCGCACATAAGATCAGCTTAACCTATGGTTGGTCACAGATGCGTTGCTACTCCCGAGTACTAAGTTTTAACGCCTTGGATAAATGTCTTTCCCTTGCCACATTCTACAAACAAAAACACGGTAGCTTAACACTAATGTTATTGGGCAGACATAGGTGTGGCGGTGGTGCTTACGGAGTCAACCCACAAAGGGTTCTAACACTTTCAAAGCTTCTGTCATATTACTGTTAAGTGGTTGCTCTGAGAAAAATATAAATAAGATGAGAGAGGTGTGTTCTGCTGTATCGCGTTTATAGTTTAACCTTATACCCTTTTTATGCCTCACAACTGAACTTAGGCCTCTGAACAACTGAGGAAGTTGTGGAGTACACTTCACGGTACTTAAAAGCAAGTTGGTAATTGTAGGTAGGTTTAATGGTTTTTTGCTCGAGTTTTTGATGCTTACAAATCTATTTTAAAACCTTAAACATATAGATCTAGATATAGAAGTAAACATATCTAACGAAATAAGGAGGCATGTATGTAATTTTACCTACTAAAGTTAGTTACTTAATTTTGTAGATTAATAAATTATAATCAACTAGTTATACATTACACAGGCATAAAGATATATATCTTAACTAAAACAAGTACATTAACACTTAAAATATGATAATAACACATAGCATTACACAATAAAAACATACAACACAGTATACTATATTTTAATAAATTCCATTAGGTAATTTTAGGCATCAGTGGTTTAGCAGAAACACCTCTAAGATCATTACTTATACTTTGACAGCACTTTCAAACAACTTTACTGGAGTCGCGTCATAGACACGATTGGTATTAATCATGTGAAAAACGGACGATATTTTACTTTTATCTATATATAATCTAATGTTACATCAAATAATATTGGAAAGCTTAATCGATTTTATATCAAAAATAAATCTGACTGCATCCTTTTCCTAAAAAGCATTCCCAGTTTAACAAATTTAGGCAGCTCGCCAAAACTTGAGACGGGATATCGCGCGGTCGATCCGACAACATTCTGGATTAAATATAGAAGATAGGTGAGGCTTCCTCCTTTTTAGTATGAAATTTATAAAAATACTCAAGAGATAGTCCCAGTTGGGTCTTCGGGCGTAGGAAAGCCTCAGCAAGCAATTTCAGATAGAACTGCAGACTGTATTTTTGGGATTTGTGACAGCTATCGTAACAAGCGTGGGTGTTTGCTAAATAGGTATTAATCTAATATCTTGTGTATTTACGCTTGAGTTTGATCTTGTTATGAAATCTGGTATTGCTTACAATACCATGTATAATATTCGTACACTGGCTATTATTCCATGCTGGTTGTCACCAGACTGAAAACATAGAACGCAATGACTGAACATTGACGACGCAATAATAAAATATCAAATAAAAAACCATTAGAGGAATACACTTTAATAATAATATAACAATCTGATCTGATCCATGTCACAATGGCCCACTGTGATACAGTTGTATAAACCGTCAGGGCAAAGAAATCGGCTGGATCCCCGCGCGGCTCGAGTATTGTACTCGGGGACGCATTGTTAAGCGATTCGAGAAATCGCTTTCTTAAAGTGAGGTCCGCTTTTTGCGATTTATAGCTGCCTTCATCCCAGTAGTGATAGAATTGTAACGTAATTTTCTAACACTTTAAGTCAGACATTTTTACAACAGCTGAATCACTCATTCTTCTTTCCTATTCGGTTTAAAATTTGATGAATTTAGTCCTAGATTAGAAGCAGATGTTGTGACTGATCTCTAGTAAGACTGAAATACTATTGGGGATTCATTGCAGCTAACGTTTATGGGCAGTAACCTCTTCGGCCGTCAATTGAAGGGAATCGCTCGTTGGCTACGTCATAAAATTATTATCTTGCAAGATGTAATCGTAAAAAGTATTCCTTACCAATCTACCTTACTATTTAATGCTTAATAGCACCTTTGAGCTTATATTCAAAAAATATCTTCATCAAGAAATATTTTAAAAGTCGTATAAATTTCATAAATGACTGCTCCAAAGGCTTAATAGGAAAATTTGCTCGAAACGAAATTAGCGTACTATGCACGGAGGCACTTTGCTCCAATATCATCTTAAAATTAAGGCCTTCTCGAGATAACTTTGCGTCCAACAAAATTAGTACTCCATGATGTGCAAAGCACTTTGAGTTGCCTTATGCCATCTTTTAGGTCAGCTCTTTTCTAGATGAAATAAGTACGTGGGTAGCTTGTTGATTACTTCAGGATCTAGAACGTGATATTATGAGTCATAAGATTAATAGAACACCTGTAAGTTACTTAGGCGGTGACCTCAATTTCGGTCATGCTCTGTGAACCATTCCGACAGAATGTAGTGGTTTTACCATAAGACACATATATGGTTTCTAAATCATGGAAGGAATCGAATCGTGTATCTGATTCGATTTTTGAGCTCAATTATTTATACTTAATACGAGTAGTAGTATTAGCAACATGACTCGTTTCGCTGAACTAAAATTTACTAGTAAAATTAATGCAATATAAAATCATTTATTACAAATAAAATAAAAATATTGGTCTTCTTAAAATCCAAACCTTGGCCAAGAATTGTCCTAAATTCAATATACATATCTACCTTATAAACTATGTGATATACAAATCTAAGTAATTATTATTAAGATTTATATCAAAGCGCGAAGTAGAGTAAATGTTCGTGTCTGTGGCGCTACGAACTTCGCGTGGGCTATGCCTGGTAGGTGATTAATGATATACGCTAAAACATAATTCTCTGAGAACTTCTTCAAAATTCAGGGAGGTATACAATTTATCGATAGTAAAATAAAGGTAATAGACAGCTGGGTTGAACGAACGCATGTTGTAATTAATAGGTACATTAATTAAACGTTAATAACTTTGATTACCATGGCGCCATAAGAATTCTTGTAAACTTTGATGCCATATAACGAACATGAGTATTGTTGTAAAACCACTCTTCCCTTTTTTAAGCTTAACTTAAATTAATTTTTACCTGTACATGTGTGCTATTTTGAGCATATGATTTCAAGCGTAATGAGATTGATGAGAGACCCTACACTGCAAGTGAATACTTACCGTGATTTAGGATCTAATGGTACAAATAATGGCATAGTGGTTGTTGCAACCACTATGCCATTATTTGTACCAAAAATTGTTATAAAAAAAAAATGTCAATTTACATCTAAGTGTCATGTGTCATCGATTATATGGACACATATACGGATTGCACGTGGTGTGACATAAGACCAAAGGAATACAACAATAACGTATGCTTGAATGAAAAAGGAAGATAGGAAAACGTTTGAGCAAAAGGAGCACAGCTCCTTGATCAGGTAAATATTGTCGGTATGAATAAGTATTGTCTTTTTAGGAAACAACTAAATTAAGCAAAGGATCAATTTTGTGGCACCAATAAAAGGCAGCCCGTCTCCAGTAATGGACCTCAAAATCAGACGAATAGACCGACTAAGCTTCACAAAATCAAAAAGAAAATAGCAATAATCTATCTAAAAATATGCTGAAGAATTACTCATTGTTGTAACATTAAAGGAATATGAATGTAATTAATGCGCCGATTTATATCGCGGCGCCAAGCGGAGCAGACTGGTCAGCATTGGCGCCACTCGTGGCTCGCGTGGGCGAACCCGTGCAAACGAGCGGCCACACTGATTTACCGTGGAGAACACCTTCGCTATAAATGGTCTTTAAAAGTCAAATATATATTGGTTCTGCTGCAATAATTAGTGTAATAAAAGTTATCACTGCGCAAAGTATATTCACAAATAAGTTGTTGAAATCGGACAATCTATTTATATTGTTGCTTTTGGGAATTAACTTAAAGTTACTAACTTTTAGTTATTCCTTCATACTGTAAATGTACATATCAAAGTTCAAATGTTTTTTTAGTTCAAATATTTAGACATACGTGTAAAACATGATTAAACATTCTACATAATTTAAACTCAGTAGGTATTTATATGAATGGCTTATTGCTGTACCTAGTTCGCTCTTATGACATAAATAAGCAATATTCACTAATGTAATTCATAATATTCGTATGAATAAACGTCATAACGACGCTTTCCACGCTCATAGCCCCACTCTAGGATTTTCTCCTTTGTTGTAGGTACCATGGACATCTAAAGGCGAAAACTCAAATAACCAGACGCAGAATACTTGCTATATTATTATAATCACTTGCTATATTATAATGACGTACATCAGCCATTGAATTTTAATGACTCGGAGGTTAGTTTTTTCTTTACGCACGCTTTCTACACTCACAGCCCCGCACTAGGATTTTCTCCTGTGTCGCGTCCACAAAGACGAATACAC
>DWLI01003083.1:0-12240 GCA_018249915.1 Cecropterus dorantes dorantes
TGAAGTGTGACATGTGACAGGAGGTGCGGAGGTGTACTAAATTTCGTGACGTCATATTTATTTTGCTGCTGTTTTAACTTGCAAAATGTAACATCACACTAGGAAGGGATCACAAAAATGTGACCTGCTGTGACAAGGAGGGGGGGAGGTCAAAAAGTCGGGAATTCCTGTGACGTAATTTATGAATGGCCCCTTAGTACCATATCCAGTAGTTAACGACATTTCTGTACAACTTATGTAAAGATTGGAATAAACACTAAGAGAGCAGGTTATATCGCTTAAATGAGTAAGGAAATAACATATATGTATAATATGCATTTTAAATAATATAGGTGCCTATGATAAATAATATAATTATTATGATGTCGCCTTACATAGTAACGAATTTACACCTGTTAGTATTAATTAATTTACATATTATGTTGTATAGTGTACTACGAATTATTTAGGAATACCTTGTTCATCTTTAATTAAAACGATTATTCATAAAATATATTTTTATAATTTTGAAAACGACTTTGAACCCTTTTGTACAGAACTTCCACGCTTTGATGTATAATCTTAGTGGGCGTTATTTATACTACGTTTTACACCGAAAATATTTGAACAACACTGTAACAAGGGCGGTATCAGACGGATATTTGCGAATACAATAAAGTCATACAGAATAAGTAGCGCCTATAGAATTGTCGCCTGGACGCAATCAGTATGAGCAGTATGACCAACAATCTTCAATAGAGCCGTTAGCAAGACAGATCTAAATTATACCTTAGATAGCTGTCATCCGTGTGAAAATAGGTTAACCGAATTAGGGGAGCGCAGGAACGAAACAACAAGACAAGTGGACCTAATCACTGATATTTTCCACTACGCAGCACTTTTGATATGAAACATCTTTAGGCGCACGTAAAACTTATTAACGTGGCGATCGCCACGCCGTATTTATTTTAGCGCCATCTGTTATACATTTCGTAACTATTAATTATCGAACAAAACAAAGCGAGCTGCGGTGTTTGTCGACTTAATGTGAGGTTCTGTTCGTAGATGGAGTTATATTCAATATGCTATATATTTGGTTCCTGTCACAATCTTGTCTTCTATGCGTATTAGTTGTACGAACACAATGTTTCACAGTTGCTAGGCATCCCGTAACCGCTATTCTTTTTAATAGATAGGTATTACATGTTACTATTACTATAAAGGTGAATGTTTATGAGGATGTAACTTAGTAAATGTTTCACACAAACACTACTGCTTGGAATTTGCTGAAATTTAGTGCAATAAAATAACATCGATTAACACAGGACACACTCATTACCATCGTAAACGTGACCAAAGCGGATGAAGCCGCGGCAAAAAGGTAGTCCAATGTAAATAAACATGAAAGTCATGAGAATAGTTTTATAATTATTATAAATATTTTATGTAATAATATACCATACTATTTACGGTTCTGTGACTATTAAAATTGTTTTATAATAGCCTTTTTCAAAGACTCAAACTATTAGCCAATTACGAGCTAGTAAAACTCACATAAATTTTGAAATGGATTTGTAATAAAAATATGTTTTCATATACCTTATTTTCATATAAATTATTATAATTTTGTTTTATGGTTCTTTGAATGGAAATAAGTTACGTAGTCCTAATAATTGGAATACTAAATTACGTTACTATTAAAAATAGTATTCCGGCATTCGTGCAGTCGAGAGTAATAACATTATTAATTCAGGTAAACAAACCTAAATAGAACTTATTTAAATAATTTATGCGGCACTGGCTCTACTGAGACTTATTGTTAGTTTGAACGTTTTCCTATTCCACACAGGGATGTCCGTGCAAAGAAAATTCATCCCTTCGATTTCTATTGAAAAATTTATAATACACTAGCTGTGCCTCGCGGTTTCATCCGCTCCTACAATAAAAAAACATACATAGCCTGATGTTTTATAGCCTTCCTCAATAAATTTACTATTCAACACAAAAAAAATATTCAATTCGAACCAGTAGTTCCTGAGATTAGCGCGTTCAACCAAACAAACTCTACTTTATAATATTAGTAGAAGTATAGATTTGAAGCTTACGGAGAACAATAACAATTTATTATGTCCCGCTGCAAACAATAAATTATTGGCACTGCTGGCTGGTGGAATGGATTTATACGAACGAATTTTATATGTCTCCAATTATTTTCAAATAAACGTTATTTCGGTATGATACATTAGATCCGTTTAATTTATTTATCGACATAAGAAGGCATGACTCTTCTTCAAAGAGTGCCTATTTATTTTTCATTTACCTACTCCCTATTAGTATGTGTGCTCTAATTGCTACGACGAAAAACATATTTTAAACGTATCTTCTTCAAAATAAAATGTATATTATTTTACACTATCATACTAGGACAATATTGGATAATAGAGCAATATTATTAAACTTCATAAACATGAAAAGTCATGTTTATGAAGTTTAATAAAAAATACAAAGAAATACTAATTGATACACTATTAGGTAATATACATTTTGCACTATATTTTATTCAAATTAGTTTCATGTAATCACGTGGGATTTGGTTTCGTTTTGCAGTGGACGGTTTTATTAATTATTTTGACATACGCCAGGTGTCCGGTAGCCCTAATCGAGCAGCATCGACCAGGGCTGCATAATTGGCGTCCTCCGTCCACGACAAACGTTTATCGACGGCTCCGGCTTTTTGCTCGCGTCGCGTCCAGATATCTTCAATGACGCCGCTCCTCACTATGTATCGATGTAATGCAATTTCATTCAATTCAATTAAGGATAAGAATTTTTGATTTTGCGCCGGAGATAAAAGCCGCGCCGGATGCCCGGCCCGAGCCGGTGATGGATGGAGAAAAACAAACAAATTAAATCTACACCAATCTCCGTCAACGCGTACAATTTTTATCTGTCTTCATTTAAATTATTTGTTAATGGAACATCCATTACAGTACGTTTATCTTATCTAACCAAGAAATGTAATTCCTTTCGGAACACCGTCATATATATTGATATCAGAGGCGATAAATAAGTATAAGTTTTTTTAATAATTGGCGAATGTTTTATTCTTAAGGACAAACTGATTTATTAGAAAGAATATAAAATAAATCTTCACATTTGAAGACGTTTGGCATAAGTATATGTACGAGACCGTACGAGTTCTCTCACTTGTATCAGTTATAGCGTAATCCATTTAATATAAAATTCTTTCCTCATTCGTAATTATTTTTCCCGCGGTTTCACCCGCGATTAAAAAGTATGTAACATTAATTTGAATTATAATAATATTATATAGAGACGAAAGAGTAAATTTTAATAAAATGATGCCTAAATGTTACATGAAGATATGGATTAAATAATATTATAATTATATTTTCAATCCTTTAATGTAAAATATGTAGTTTTGATTTAATGCGATTTCAAACACAAAGACAATCAATTTCACGTTTTTTTAATATAAATATTTCTAATATTACTTATTTCCAGCCTTCCAAACATTTTTGGAAGTATTTGTGGAAATGATGTGAACACACGTAACACTCTTTAACAACGTATGGATGGATGTAAGAGAATATCATGCATACGAATAAAAAATATAAAATTGGCTTACATCTGTGACATCAACTGAGTTTATAGATTTGCTCGAAGATCCTTTATTTTAATTTCAAGTAAGGAAAATACAATTAGTCATTTATGAAAATATCAATGTAAAAGATCCTTCAAAGCTTGTAGCTATGATAATTTTATGGGCCCCATAATGGTATTGACTTTATGCAAAATCTCGCGTGTTAGATCCTAATTTTCTAAACAACTACTTCTGAATATAACTCAAACGTTACGAGAACACGGAGTAATAACTTTTTATCAACGGAATGCAAAGCAGGTAATATGGTATAGCACACATACATACATAATTATTGTTACGGCCAAGTCAAAGTTAAAAACCTATAAAATACTTATACGATAAGCGTAGAAAACTTGTAAAGCGAGTTTACATAAAGTTAATGTTTTGATTCTTTCCCAATGAATTGACATCCAACATCATAATCGGGAATTTCAAGGTCCAATCCAAGGAGAGATTATGTTTTATTAATGACCTGTGATTATTTATTTATGTGCATATTCTACATATTCCCTTGCGTTAACGGTGAAAAAAAATGGTCAGGAAATACATACGCCGGAGAGTTCTTAAAATGTTGAAAAAAATGATATGGCGTGAAGTCTTCCAATCAATACCACTTGGCCAGTGCGGTGGACTATGGCCTAAGCCCCATTCACTCAGAGAGATCTCTATCCAGCGGTCGAATATTATTGGCTTAACATCGCATTAGTCTAATGTGTGATCTTTGTGAGAATTCATGTATGTTTGTTACTCATTCACGCAAAAACTGCTGATCGTACTTCGCTGAAATTTGGCGCACAGATAGTTTATGACTTGAATTAACATATGGGATACTCATAACTACGGTAAACGTGACCGTAGCAGGCGGAGCCGGGAGAATGATCTAGTTCTACATAAATTAAACTTTAAAAAGGCAACCTATAATATCATACATAATGTGCATAAAAATTTAGACGAACGCAAGAGGATTGATAAATACCGTTTTACTTAATACTAAACATAAAACCGGTAAGCATACGACCGTAGACTATGAATCATAGAATTGCTCGTGGCATTATTGTTATAGATTCCACCAAGCATGACAACACGATTAGCCTGTAATGTTTTCTCACACGTGTTGAATTTATGCACCTTATGTATACATATGTTGCAAACCACGACTATTGCATTATAATAAAAAAAAAACTTCGGATAATCGATTTAATTGATGATGAAAACAATGACAATTTCAATGAACGACGTTTCTTATTAAAATGTCCGATAATTTGGGATATTAAAATTGGTCAAGTGCAAGTATCTGCTTACATACGGTGGGATACGTAATAAACAAAGCATCTATCAATTACGATTTAACAGATAGAGCTCGGTGACAGACAGACCGCGGAGGTTTAGTAATAGGTTCTCTAATCGTTTCTCCCTTTATTTACGGAATCCTACAAAAAGGCACATATATTCAATTCAATCAAATTCAAATCTTTCAATTAATGATTTCAATTCAAATCTTAACCTTACGTAACATTAAAATCTTAAGCCTGCATTACATTGAAAAAATATACAAGTACAGTACATTGATATTAAGACGATGTTAAGTATCAAGGCAACAGTACTTCGTCCATAGCCAGGTCATATTGTTCATATTTGTGGTCGTGGGTGTCCCAAAATACATCGTAAGCCCACTTATCTCAGTGCAGTGACGTCGGCATCGTCAACGACCCAGAGTTACTGACCGGTTAGAGCACCTAAGAGGCATTGCTTAGAGGCAACCTTGCTAAGTGGCGTTGTATCACGGTTTCTGTTCTCACCAACTCCACAATTATGAACGCTTTAATGAACTATTTAAAACTATGACTATCAATTTTTGTCATGAGTATCGAAGATGTGTCGAGTAGTTATATATATTACTTTCTAGTTATACCTAGAAGACATTCTCTTTAATTATATAATAGTTGTACTTAGTTGAATATATCTGTACAAGAATGTGGTTTGTATACAGTTTGTACACGTTATAGTAGGATAAGAATCAATTTATATTTATCAAACTGAGTTCTCTACATTATTTTTCATTATTTTTCATAAGGTTTTTGAAATGGACATAGTCGGTAATTAGGACACAGATTATAATATTAATAAAGTTACAATGTTAAGTAAACATAATTAATTCACATATTCATGTTATTAATTATGTATGAACATCACAATGAGTTTATTCAATCAAAAATTCATAGTAGTTTGCGTCATCATAATTATGATTTCGCTTCAAAAACATGTGTAAAACTGCGTAAAAGGTTTTTTGAAACGATGATTTTACGGTATCACTTACTTAGAAGCTCGGAACTTATTTTCAAGCCGCCGAAGGACAAAACAATTAACTTAATTGGCATCGGCTCCGTTATCTTCTAAGAACATGAATTAATAGAAAATGTATATAATTGCTTTGACGTAAGAAGGACAATGACATTAGAAAATAATGGAATACTTAATTTAGACCGTTATTAAGTTTCTCTTTTTACTTTTTACTGTAACGCGCGACTTTATCTGTATTTAAAATAATTCTACAAACTACAAAGATATAGTGTAAATATATTTTAAATAATTTATGTTGAATTGATTATGGTTTGATGTGATTTAAATCACAGGCAAGCAGATTAAAAAATACAGAATCTTTAATTCCTTATTACACTGTTACAAGTATTTTAAAACGTTATTTTCTGTTTCTCATCACTAGCCCGTCTGTCAAAAAGATCAAGCTAACTTGTACAGGGTATAGAAGTTGTTTATATCCAATCAAAATACAAAAGACCTTTATCTGCAAAACAATATATCTAAATAAAAATCCTAAAAAAATCCTATTAGCCAGTTTACAAATGAATTCTTTTTAATTTTTTATGAACTTTAAGCTTCGGCTTCGGTCGATGGCCATAGCCGAACAATCCGGCTTCGACTTCAGTCAAAAATCGACCTTCAGTCGAGCATTAGTTCGAATGCATCATATATATCATAATCAGCATCATAAGTTTGTATTTACTGCGCACCTACTTCGCAAAACAAAAATATCAAATTATTTTGTTCTTTGCACTATTAGAACAAAACGGTAGCTGGTATATATATCAAATAAATTAATGTCCGCCAATCTACACTTGGCCCTCGTATTTAACGCTGACCTAATATCTTTTCATCAATGGATACTATGATTATTTATTTATGATGTATCTTTGTTTATTTTCTTGCGTCAACAAAGTAAACACCAACAATCAATACAAATAAGTGTTACCTCAATTATAGGCACAAAAAATAATGCCATATAATAATGACATTATTATAATTAATATAAAAGAATAATTTAATAAATTATGATTGTAATATAAATATAAATTAGATGGAGCCATTGAATTATTACATACTTGAATATCGGTACATATACAGGTTATTGAAAAAAAGTTTTTATCTTAACTAAACAATTAACTTGTATCCCCCAAATTTGACCATATTTATTACAATGTGAGGAAAACATGAATTCGTATATTTTTATATTAGTATTTTGTTGATAACATTAAAACTTGTTATCGTATTAGAACATTATGTTTGTTTTCCTGTGACTAATGGAATTTTGATATCCTGATTATTCTCAATTAAATTTTATACCAATCATATATTTTGCTAACGACCGTCCGAGATTTTCCTGTTAAGTTTAGGTGTTACGTCGAAAAAAAATGTCAAGATCAGTCAAACTGTATTCGAGTTTTAAGGCCGATCCACATATATCCGTGCAGTCAGTTCCGTCACAATACCGTCACTGTGGTAATTATTATTTCATAAATTTTCTATGAACGTTTCCAAACCAGCCAGTATCAGTGTCGACACATCGACACACAGGCGATCACGGACGTAATTGGTGGCGAAGATATTTTTTGTCGGATCACGGACGCCTGTGTCCGTAAAACATAATGGAGAACGAGCGACTAAATAGAAATAATTCGTGAAAATATTGTTTTGTATCATTTGACTCATGCAAAGTATATGGATACAACATACAAAATCAATTCTTTGTATAATGTCATGAACTCTCATTCTTTTTCTCTTCATTGCCATGCTTCATGCACCCATTTTCTTTTTTTCCTCGATGCTACTATTCTTCTTCGTCTAAAGCAATTGCTATCATTGTGAGTACCGTATCGTTGAATAGAACCGTAACAAAAATATACTAAATATAATCGTTGCATCGCTTTCAGTGTCTCCGATCCGCGAACAGATACATGTGTGAATTGAAGCACTGCCGCATCACTATAGCACTGGTCCCTTAGTATGAGTTTTCATATTTCCTCAAAATAATAATTGTCACCCATCTTGTAAACAAACAAGGTATGGCCGATAGTGAAAACGAAAACTTCGAGTGACAATTATTGTTTTGAGAAAATAAGATAAACTCGTACTACGGGTACTGATACTGACTTGTGTGGACACGTTGCCGGAACTGAGATTTCACTGATATGTGTGAATCGACCTTTACGGTTTATTGGTATACTAGTTTTAATTTGCGCTTAATAAAAAGGAACATAATTTCGAAGTATATTGAGTGTAGTGTAATACTTTTAATGAAGTAGACTAAATTTAAGAAAAGCTAAATGTTACTTCGAGATATGGAGTGTATATATATTTCAAGCCGTATTATCAAAAAATCTGTAGCTTTAGATTGATGCGAATTCAAACATATAGACAAACAGACATACAAAAATCCTAAAATTTATCAAATGTTCTTTTCTCTAAACCATTTTAATTGCAAATGTATCCGATGGGCAGATACGGGGAATACATGTATGGATATCCATGTTTATATGTGTATGTACAAGTGTATATGGATAGGATCAAGTTTAGAAGTAGTTTCGCGTAAAAACAATTTTAGCCTCTGGTCATTAAGTCGTTACGCTGTAGCCAATAACGAGTTATTTGGAGTGGGAAAGTGTCATACCCACTTGTGAACAGTTTATGGTGATGGGCCGGCAGTTTGTGGGAATGTGTGTCACCGGCTGCGACAAGTGCCGTTAGCTTCGACACTTCACGGCAGCTTATTGGCGCCCCGTACAATATAAACTAGATCTTAACGTTTATCGAGAATACAAAAGCATTTTTCCACTCATTTAACGGTTAACTACACAAAAGGCGATACGAAACTAGTCCGTGTTTTGGAGACTCGCGTTTAAAAAATATTTACACATCTCTAGTCTTTAATGCTTGTTACTTCTTTTAGTATATTATCACCATTATTATTGATCTAGTTTTACAAAAAAATAAATTGTGTGAAATAAACACGTAGATCTAGAACAAGGCATTAAATTTGTTATACATATACGAGTATCTCCTTACCCGGGGATTTACGTAAGACAAAATTGCTTGGCGGACTGTAACTGTTTTACTAACACTCTTTATGCCGATCGTTCATTAATACTAAAATTACAGATTAATAATAAAAAATACTGACTATATTTTGATCTACTCACTCACTCTGACTCACATTGCTTAATTTATTGATTCAAGTCGAAATAATTACGCCTTTAAATACATTTTAAATTAAATTAAGCAATGTTTTATAAATAATAAAGCAATTGTTTCAGAACACCTGCGCAAATTGTTTACAGAGTTAACGCGGTCTGTACAATATAATTATACTAGATATGCTACGCGGCTTCACCCGTTACTTAATACAAAAAAAAAACAAATAAACCTAGCCTGATGCTATACTCGTATAGCCTATACCTATGGCCTTCTTCAATAAATGGACTATTCAATAGAAAAATATTTTTTTTAATTCGAACCAGTAGTTTCTGAGATTAGCCCGTTCAATCAAACAAACTCTACGGCTTTATAATCTTAGTATAGATTAATTATGTTTGCTCATACGGACGACAAAGCACGCAATTAACTACAACAATACTTTTTAATGTACAATACTTATATGTGGCTTCAGGTTAGGTTGCTACCACACTCACAATCGATATAGTTCAATCATCGATTGTTTGTTTTTTTTTTCAAACCACATCCACCGAACCGCATGTCATCGTGCCGATCAATGTCAATCGATTCGATTGGAAATTGTCGGTTACGTGGGTGTGGCGTTACCTTTAAATCAAATATTTACAGGGAGGCTTCGTGCCCCCGAAATAATACGATACTGATTGGGTATTTGTTTTTGTTCACGCGTCTTTTATGTCAGATCTACTTTTTACTCGGTAATATTCGTGAAGTATTCGTATTGTGCCGTTTACGGTCATTGAAATTCGAATATTCGCGGAACAAATATACGTGTGCATCCCTTTACGAGGCGAAACAATGGAATTGCTAAATTAATATTCGTGAAACAAGGCAACATAGGCCATTGTAATATATACTCGTACATTATCTTAATTAAACTTATGCAGGAACAATATAGCATCAAGGGGAAGATAAGCCCTCTCGTAATAGTATAAGGACAGGTAATCGGGAGCTACCCTCAGTATAGAACAAAAATATACAATAAACGTTTGCCAAATAAGACGATATGAAACTTTATAGAGAACAGGTGCGCGTGAATGTAGGGTGTAAAGTTTCATATTAAGAACACTGTACTTTAGTAGGTATAAAGTTGTAACGTTGACATTTATCTTACAAATTACTTTTATTTTTCTGCTAAATCAATAATCATGATTACGTTCTATTTACACACTTTTGTAGTAATTATCTACAATATATAGTTTCTCATGTATTTAATTAACATTCATAAGAACTATTGCGTGTTACCGCCGCTTAGCACTGCATTTTTATAAATATTTCTGCCGCAATGAAACATAATGCCAATAAGTTAGACTCCATTTCAAAATCGTGGCTATTCTCGTTGTTTTTGACAGACATTTCAATTTATGTTTTATATGTTGTCAAATCATTGGGTACGGGTCATCACTTTCACTAGGAGTGGTTTAGGCCATAATCGTGGTGGATTATTACTGGCTAAGAATCAGTAAGTATGTGGAATTCGCACTTATTTCATATTTATTTAGAAAATTTAGTCGTATTTCGTTTCCTCAGGGTGTTACCTTCTGCATCAAAGCAAGTGAGTTTAATTTTAAAGGCGCACATATCTTCAAATAAAATAAGTTGCGTATATGGTATTCGAACCACTCGGGTCCCAAGATTGAGAGCCAATTTGAAATCACTAGGTTATCATCGCTTTTACTCGTATATTCAACATGGGTTAAACGCCCATCGCTTGAGGTCAATAGGGAAAGCGTAACAAATACAAGACATAGTAGCCGTGCTATCATGCAGATAAAGTTCGCGCAATACCGGATATTCGGAACAAGACCATTGTTTACCAACGGAAACTGTTTCGATGCAAAGATTACTTCGTAATCATCATCAACATGACCACGATAAAGTAGAGTTAATATTTGCCTTTAGAATAAGAATGGCGTAGACGTAGTATGAACTTTAGACCTTAATTCATCGCTCGTAAATAACGAACAAGAAGATTTTACACTTGAAAAAATTATAGGGAACTTGCTGTTGCCCGTCACTTCGTACGCGCAGAATATAAAAGAATTATTAGGAGTGGAATATAAAAAAAACTTTCTTAGTGAGTCTACATCAGTTTAAACTCTGCTAGGATTAGTCAGAATTGACTCTCCTTTCGCTTTTTTTACAATAATAAAGATTTACAGTGATGTACTTTAGTTTTGATATTCCTTCACCCTTGTATTAAACAAGGGATAATCTATACTAATATATAAAAATGAGATCGTGTGTCCTGTTACTCAATCGCGCAAGAAACATTGGTTCAATTTATATGAAATCTTGCATGGATGTAGCTTATTTATCTGGTCAGTCTATATGCTACTTTGATTGCGATTATTTTCGCTACTTAAAGATGGCGACTATTTTAGTGACGTCACTGCACCCTTTGGTATCAGACTTTCATATTTCTATTCTAAATAAAAAGAGAACGCAAAAAAAGTAAAATCTTGATGTTATAATCTTGAGATTAACGTGTATTCTTCTATCCCGGAGGTCCTTATCACTTTTCATGTACGTCCCACGGTTAGCGAGAAAAACCTATTTTTGTCACGGAGCGAAGCACGGACACTTCAGCTTGTTACTACTAAATAATTGACTCTTTAAATTTGAACTGAGTAATTGATTGATTGCTATTCGTATAAATGCATATAAAGTCGAAATATCACGATTATTAGAAGTTTGACCGTCGAAGGTAACATTATTTACGACTTGTAATACTAAACAGAGGTCACTCACTCGTAGTTTTTTTTAATGCGATTTTCGCAATAACATACTCATTGTAGCATGAACAATGACATGACACTCGTGTGAGGCAATAAACATATAAATTACAGCGCAAGGTAACTGAACTCCAAAATTAAATTTAAAAAATAGTATCGCTTTGGTATTTGTTAATAATCTTGTCTATTTAAATATATCTAGTCCGTAGGAATACAGTCGTACATCCATTATATTTTTCTATACAAATATTATAAAGCAGTAGTTTGTTTGGTTGAACAGGCTAATCTCAACAACTACTGGCTCGAACTTAAATAATACTTTTGTATTGAATAGTCAAT